>JBAMNC010000381.1:0-89044 GCA_037902135.1 Cetoscarus ocellatus | reverse complement strand
AGTTTGGAGAACAGTGATGAAAGTGTACTATTGATGTCTTTGTGAATATGTTGGAAAAACCAGAAACTCAAAGAGAAGATGAGCATCTGAGCTGTTGATATCCAGCTACTTTTCAATCATGTCCTGCTCAAATAGTGTATCAGTGTACTGTTACTGTACACACTTGTATACTTAAGGTTTATAGCTATCAAAACATTCACTGTATCCCAGGCATCCATCCATCCATTATCTATACCGGTTATCAGCTTAAAGGGGGGGGGGGGGGGGGGGGGGGGGGGGTGTAAGCAATCCTTTTGCTTTGAGACACACATACGACCTGCTGTACATCCATGTCACCCCAAGCATGTCTGTATTAACCAGTTGAGATAATAACAATAGAAAACAATACTCATGATCTGTAATAGTGTTAAAATACACACACACACACACCCACACACACACACACACACACACACATATATATATATATATATAAGTATTGAAGTTTAAACCAAGGAGGCACTATATTATCAGTATGATATCGGTATCAGCAGATGATGTAATATTGACAATTTCTGCCAACATTTACTGCTTTTGATACCTTAGCCTTATATATTAGCATTGACTTTGTGTAATTTTTGCACATTCATTTTAGAGTGACAGTATAAGCTCCAAAACCAGGGCTGATTTTCTGCAATCAAGTTAATAAGTCTATTTGCAGTTCCTAAAAGAGCAGATGAAGCTCGATTTTACCGTTTAAAATATATTTTCCATACAACAAAGTTTTAATCCAAAAAGTCTCTACTTTCTATTTCCAGTTATTTCTTTGTATTTGTACTGATACCAGCTAAACTACACTTTGAAATGTCAGCATATATAGATTGGCAAAACAAATCCAATATCCCTACGATAAAGTCCTCTGCTTGAGCCCTGCTCAGAACAGGCTGTTTTTAAATCCTCATGAGCTGTGTCTTACCACACTCCTCTCAGGAAGTGGATGTGTTTTAAGTCCTCCAGTAGTGTGCTCTAATGTTTACTGTGGCTGCAGAAACCTGCCTAGACATGTTCCTTTAACTGGAGCCCGATGTGGGCTGCACAAACAGCTGGATCATAGAACCTCCCATCTGGGTGAAGTGGTGTATCACTTTATGTCTTCATTATTGGATATTTTCAAATCACGCACACATTTCTAGGAGGTTGAACAAGGAACCGACATAGAGGAAGAATTCTTATGTTGGCTTTGATACATAATTTTGTAGAAAACCATTGATAATGTATTTTGCATAATGGTGACCTTTGAGAGTTGTTAAGTACTTTAATAATCTGTTGAGAACACAATCATTCCTGTTAATTTTCACCAATTATTGTTGAAAGAGGTGTATGTGTCCTCCCTGAACTGTACCCATTTTTCCGTGTGAGAAGCGATGTAAATTTGCCTTTTGTGTGATGCTATTCTAGTTATACAGTTAAATAATTATATTTCTCACTCGCAGAGGAAACAGCAGCAAATAAGCCAGGTGATTAACTGAACTCTTTTTGGGGATAAAACAATAACTTACAAATTTTGGTTCTTTTCCCATGATTTTGCCATTTCATTTTGTTTGTTGTCTCAGGATAATGATGCTGGTTCTCCCTTGATACTGAGTTAATTTCTCAAATTAGTGAGAAAGCAGTCATTCATTATGGATTCCACTTTTCCCAATTAGGATTGCAAGGGTGCTGGAGAAAATCCCAGCTGTCGTAGGGCAAGAGAGGGAGTACACCCTGGACTGGTCGACTGTCAATCGCAGGGCAGAAGTGTCGAGACAATAAGCAGGCACACTAACTTTCACACTTATAGGCAATTTTCTAAATGAGCATGTCCTTAATCTGTGGGTAGAGGCCGCAATACTTGGAGAGAACCCATGAATGCAAGGGGAGAAAACATAGACTCCACAAAGATCTTGTCTTACAAGGATTCTGACCTTCAACCATCTTGCTGTGAGGCCGGAAAAAATCAAGTGGACTGAAGCTGAATCATAATCACAGGGAGAACAGCATTGCTACCCAGACAGCAACATAACCAGTCAATATCCTAATTTAACAAGCACAATCAACTCAAATAAAAAAAGGAGAAGATAGAAAATAAAGTATAGATAAATGTCCTTCTTGGCTTTTGCAGTTAGCAGAAAATGGTTCAGATTTTCCTCAGTGTGTCCTGATATCATGTATAAATCTGTCAGACCTTGTTTATTACATTAATATTCATCTTACAGTAATAATTAGGTCAAATGCTTGGCATCATATATGATTTGAAAAGCATCCAAAGCATTTTGTGTACAGCAGCACAGTTGCCAAAATAGCCCACAACACTTTGAAACTGCATGTGGTCTGACAGCCCATGCAACAAATTGATAAACACGTCTTTTTAATTTCTTATGATCAAAAGGTGTCAGATCCTTTGGTAAACAGTATTCAAATGAGACACAATTTATTCTAATGTTATTCTATTGCACCTCGTCAGGAGTCAAAAATATAGAGAATTATATTTGAGACACAATGTCATAAGACCTATTGTGATGAGTATTACTCTTTTTTAACACCATGTTTACCTCGGAGCTCCATTGCACAACTCTGGAGGTTAACTTCTCTTACAGTAAGAATGAAATATTCTATCAAAGATGTTGAGTTTAAGTAAGGCACATTAAAACACCAACACCCCAAATACATACCTACACTTGAGATGTTTTAGCTAAAATAGCAAAGACACAATTTCCAGACCTTTAATTAATGATTTTCACTTGACCCACTGGCAGAAAATGTCACAAAATAAAATGTTTATCTGGATTTTTCCCAATCAATGTGGCTCATAACAAGTGTAAAACATATTTTAGTTAATGATTTTTTTTGCAGTTTACTGTTTTCATGGCTGTCAAATAACAACGGAGGGGAAATTTGTTGCAGACTGTACTGTATCTAAAGCTGACATGACTAATTCTCTATGAAGCACTCATAGCACTGCTACTATTTCATTGTCATATATACCCTGTGAAGACATAAAGTTAAACTCTTAAATACAATGATGTCTAATAATTTTCACTGCAACTAACATATACTACAGAAAAAAGAAGAATGACTGTGTCACTTCAATATACCCCACCATTGGTGAATTAAAGTTTGTGGAACTAATGCAAAATAGACTAAAACAAGGAACAAAACAAAATAATAGGCCCAATATTTGGTCCAAGTTCCCTCTTCCAAAGAAAGTCAGCAAAGGCTAGAGTATCTAATGGTACTAGATATTTCCCATACTGTGAGGTTTGTTAAGAGGGATTTTATCCTCACTGAACTGCTCTAGAGGCTTGTGGCCACCTTGATCTCAAGTCATGGATATTAAATAAACTCAATATTTGAGATCAGTAATCTTAACGTGTGTGGAAAACGCCAGGGGCAGCCAAAAAAAGAGTGCTCCTTTGACCATACCATGACGGAATTAGCAAATAAAACAGTTAGACCAAAACTGCTGCTGTTATGGATATTTCATTCAGCTAACTTCTGGCTACATTATGTTTAATTCTTTCAGCTTGCTGCTTACCATATGTATAGATCAAAGTTATGCTTGACCAATATTACAAGCTGCAAGAGAAGAGACTATTTAGAGTCTTTCACAGTTTCAAAATTGGGTAAGATTGTGCCAGGCATATAATGTGCCGAGTATTTGAATTTGTTAAAAAAAAAAAAAAATTACCACAACCTTCCATTAGGGGTTTGACAAATCAATGGTTGTTAGGTGGCAGATTTTAGCGCTCTTCAGTCATTCTTGGGTGGATTCACCCCTTGTCAGAATTAAAACAATACTCATTACTTCTCAACATTTAGAGGGAAAACAAGAGCAAATTGCTGGCAGCTGCAAAACTTTACAGCAGGGTTGTAGCTTAAATATGATTAGCACAATGTGTTTTATAAATTGGGTCTTGAGGCGGAGCAGACATTGATGCAAACAGGCACAGTTTGTTCTTTGGGAGTATACTTGCTTCTGAGATTCATTCGTCTTCATTCCTCAGTTAAACACAAGATTCATCTTTTGATACAGCCCAGTTTTCATTTCACTTTTAGAATTTGCCAAGTGCCATTTTAAATTGTTTAAAAATGATTGGACACCACTGCTCAAATTAATGACTGGATCAAAACATACCAGATTTGTTTCTGTAAAGATGCTGGTATGATCTAAATCACACACACACCAAGTTCTCTGGCGTGCTCTCCATCAGATTTGTTGAAAAGGCCACAGGGGTGTGCAGAGCAGAGTGTCAGGCAAACTGCAGAGTAATAGCACACGAGCGCTCAGAAAGACCCTGACCTTTTCCTGCTCATCTTCTACGGTACACCGCAAATTTCATTTGCAGTTCTGGGTCATGCCACCTCCAGGAGATCATAGGTGACTCCCGCTTTTACGACCGCTGCAGCGAGGAGGAGCGGAGGAGAATGTGGGAGAGTTGTGTCAGTCAGAGGAAACAGAATAATCAGTTTAATTCATGAGGTGCAACTGTTGTAGTGTTGGCCCTGATCCAGTTTGAAGCATTTTGTTGTAATACTTCCTATTTTCAATGTTTGAAAAGAGACATTTTGTTTCTGCTTTATTTATGAAGCATCCACATTGTACAAATGACAAGACAAGAGCTGCTTCACAGTGCATCAGAACAAGATTTAACCATTGTCCAAGACATATTTGAAATATTTGAAGTATTATTCCACATTAATTTGTACAAAATATGATTAGTGTGCAGTGTCTGTATGGATCAGATACACATATGTACTTATATGAGTACAGCAGAAATGGGGGGAGGGCACATGAAAGCTATCAGTGGACAAATACTCCAAAAGTAGACAGCAGTCCTACTCTGACACATTTAACTTTTTTAAAAACACCCAATGAAAAATGGTCAAGTCAACAGAGAGACTCCGACAGCTGGAGTGTGCACAAACAAAATATCCATAATGGACCAGACTTCACTCAGCTCATACCGATCAATCAAGAACACTGGAGTTCAAGTCAGTCCAAATCCCCAGTATCAGGGTCCAGCACACCTGCTCACAGTCCTTTGCTATTTTTGAAAAATTGCCACTAAAGATGGCAGTAACAACTTCCACAGTCTAGAGAGCACTGAAAATTTAGTGACGCTGCAGTTGTGGACGTGCAAAGATTTGCATATAAGTACAAACTGTACAGCATTGATAACATGCAGGAGTGGTACAAAGAAGGTCAGATTAGACTTTTCTCATGGGCCTCTGATCCAATTTGGGCAGAGCAGAACGCAGTTATTTGGGGAGAAAGAAGAGGGGCTGAAAGTATGCTTGATTAACAAACTGCTGGAGAACTGCTGTCTGGCTTAGAGGCACCAACAAAAGGAGAGGTGGAGGACTAAACTGAACTCCATTGAAGAAAAATACCTTCCACCCTGTCTGCAGAGAGATGAAGCAGAGCAGAACATCTTCACTCTTTGCCTCAACATCAAAATGTGTGCCTGCAGCTGTTAGACTGCACTATGCTTTGGGAGAGAGCAACTTAAATCCAAGCCAACAAGAAGTGAAGTGTGCAGGGTGATAGTGTTACACTAGAAAACAAACCACTATGGACTTCTGCTTCATTGAATAACAGAACATTTTGAAAATTTTCTTCCAGACATGTTTATGCATGAGCATTCAAATTCTCTACATGACTCAGAAAACACTAAATACTTATACTTATACTGCTGATATCTAAACTTTTTCACTTTAGATAATAGGCAAGCTTTGTGTAAATCATGCATTTGGGGAAACAGCTTTTCCTCAGCTACATTTTTGTATAAAGCAGCTTTATCCTGAAGCACTTAAAAAAATTAAGACATTTAAGTCAACTCAATTGATGCACCAAATGTTGGTGATAATGTTTTTATACAAAGCATACTCTCACAAACATAGACATGGTCATCTGTTATCATGTAGTATAATTTTACTTGTAAATTTAATCATTTTTAGTTTGTGTGAAATAACACTTCTCTGTTTGATGCATAACAGTTACCCCCTCCAATATTGATGGCACATGTAACATATAACATTTATGTAAATATTACAAATTACATTGGATATTTAATAAATCTGTTTTCTTGTATTTTCTGATGTTTGACTTGACCACAAATCTTTTGAACCAAAACAAACCACATTGTGTCCCCTCCCTCTCCATTCATCATTCAGTGTTGCCCCTGATTTTAAATTGGATCTCCATGCATTGTACTTTGCAACAAAACTTTCATTATGCCATTAGGTTCAGAACCCTTTGTGAGCAGATTAGTCTCTTTCTCCAAATGTGGAAACAGGGGATAACACTAAGAGGGAAGGTTCACATATTAATTACATGAAAACATGTTGAAACACCTTGTTTTATTGCCTAGGAAATAATGGGATAGGGTATGATATGATATGACATGGTGAGACATGATAGGACAGAGTAGGATAGGATAGGATCAAATAGGATGAACAGAGAAGTAAAGGAAAGGATAGGATAGGATAAGATAGGGTAGGATAGGATAGAATATAATAGAATGATAGATAGGTCAATGACAAGAACTCCACAATGCTATTGTACAACCAATTACAGCTCAAGAATTATCAGACATTGAATGAGGTACTTTGAATGATAGGATAGGATAGGATAGGATAGCATAGGATAGGACATGCTAGTGAAGGAGAGGAGGTAATTCTTTTCTATTTGATACACTCTTCTTTCCCCTATGGAACATTTGTCTTTGATTTAACATCCTCCACACCTTTAAAAGAAGCGTACCAACAATTTTGTTCTCGTATGTAATTTGCTTGCACGGGTTATTATTGATATCAGCACATATAAAAATTTCTGCTGGGTTTTACGGGTGTTATCATCCATACATTAAGCAGAACGTGCACATCACCAATCATCACCAATTTGTGTTGATAGAATAACAGCTTCTCCAATAGAAGTTCCAAAGTGAAAATAATTAGCACCAAAGTAAAAAAAAAAAAAAACAAGACAAATTTAAACGGAGAAGCACATACCGATGAAGAGCACAACATACTCCAGCATTTAGCACTTCACTAACATTAAGTTAGATATACATAAAATACATTGTTAACTGTGCAAGAGAAGAGTATCATGATGCTATGGCACAACCTGTTTAGTTTCAAGAACATAAAATAAAGAATAGGCATCTCTCTTTGTTGGTTTTTCACTTTTGCCTTGTATGTTTCTGTGGAGCGAATGGCAACACAGATTCTCAAAACACATTTGAAATTGCTACTTAACACGGCTCAGTGCAAGTGCTCAGTCCCCATGACAACAATGGCCACATAAAAAGATAAAAATAAATAAATAAAAAAGATTTCCTCTGCCTCTCTAATCTTCCACTGCATTAGACTCGGCCGCTGACCTTGTAATCTAATTTCTGTTCTGAGTCACTGAGTGTGCCTGCTCTTCTCAACACTGGATCACATGCATTTGTGACCCAAGACTCTTAACATAACTGCTGATAACTTAGAGACACCCATGTGATAACTCTTAATTTTTTACACACCCCACCATTTGTCCTCTTTATGATAATTAGTACATTTACATAATACATGTATATTTTTGCCCACACTCAATTGGACAAATGAGGAGTTGGACAAGTGGAAATTTTAATCTGCACTTTGGCTTTGATTCATCTCTTGGGACGATGAATGCCTCTGCCAAATTCATGTTAAGTTCTGGCCAAAGTGCTGCACAGACAGCCCATGTACCTAATAAATAAATAAAAAGTCGACAAGCAGTTGTCTGGAGCACACACACACCCATACACACACACAACTTAACAAAACCCAGATGAAAGTCCCTACCAGTCTCTGTTGACATTTGAGAGATGAGGAATAGATTTTAAATTCAATAAAACACTTTAATCTTTTAATCATTCTGTGCTCTTGCTGTGGCTGTGATAGTGAAAGCATTTTCACAGATACAGATAATAATCACATTGACCTCATAAAGCAGAAACTCTGCACCGTGACTGCAATTCACTTCTCTCATACATACAAGACAGCAGGAAATCCAAGCAACTAAATAAGAGAAAATAATGATGGCTGCTCAGTAGTTTGGTCTTATTGCTTCACGGTGGGCCTTGTCACACTTTGTCTTTGTGTTGTTATTTGTGATGAGGTGCTTATAGGTATGCAATGGGTATTGATTGTTGGCTTAAAGGAATGAGATGATAAGAAAATGCCATGGCTGTTTGGCTTTCTCAGTGCAACAATGAGCAAATAAGACTGTTTCACGTCATAACTTCAAAAAATGTCAAGATTTTAAGTAGGTAGCAACCAAAAAACTCTAAACCTGGTCATTCAAAAACAAGAAGTATGTAGGCAGTAGTGGTGGATGTTGTAACATACTGTTAGCAGAGATTGAGAGGGATGTACTTTTTATTTTCAGTTTTAGTCAATGTACTTAATGGTTATGGATGCACTGTTCTTTGTTGATTTTATTGTTATAAACAGATCAGTGATCAATACACAGTCACATGACATGAAATAAAATAAACAAAATGGGTAAAGCCTGATTTAAGGGAGATCAGATTATTTCTCTAGCAATTAGCAGAAATGCAAAATTCAAGTAACTGATGTTTATTTTAATATTAACCCTCAAATGAAATTTTTGAACAGAAAACTGACTGAATTGTATATACTGTTTTTTAATTAGTGCCTCATAATGGTTTATCTATGTGCAGAGTAGTCACCTTTCTCTGTATTAAGTAGTGAAATGATGTAATTGCATGCCACCTGTTAATATGGCGCACTATTGGAATAACTGGGTTACATCGGAGCCACTGTCTGACATTATTTCACCCTTTATTTATTTTATTTTTTTAAAGATTTTTTTGGGGCATTTTGCGCTTTTATGACAGGAGAGAGAGACAGTGGATAGGCTTGTGAAGAGGGAGAAGAGGGAGCAGGGGAGGACAATATAAAAGTTGGCTATGGGGACTCGGACCCTGGCTGGCAGAAGCATGTATATGGGTTGTGCCTGGTTGCTTACCACTCCGCCAAACCAGCACCCCTATTTCAACACCCTTTAAGGGACCATTAGTGCATATGTGTAAGATAAATATGGTCCATGTTTGGGTGCAGATGATGAGCCTGGTGTTTACAACTTCTCTTGAGGATTGGGCTCTAAGTGCTTTTCCTCCAGCATGTTAAAGTCAAGATAAATATCTTAAAGCTGCACTTTTTCGTATTATGTGTAGGCAAACCACCAAAACTGAATGGATTTCCCAGAATGATCACAATGAGCATGTTATGTAAAGTAGATTACTACCAGCCACCCGTCAACCCTCACAGTCTTCCTCTGCCCTGAGCTGTATAATTACATGGTTTTACATATTGACAGTAAAAAGAGCTGAATTGCTTGAAGAAATTAATTTCAAATGAGCCTGATTTGCAGCAGACTGTTTTGACCCTGTGTGGTTTACCACAATGCATGCTGGGTATATTATAGATTATTTTCTAATTGCTACTCACAGATATTGCACCACAGTGACACCAATGCACTCAAATTATCTAATGAGATGGAAATAATGGATTTGAAACATTTTTGTTCCCAAAGATCATTTGTTGTTAGTGAGAGGCCATTGCATTATCTTGAAGATCAGTTTTATTTAAATGGATCCTTGATTTAAGGTGTTGGTAATCGTTTATTTTCAATTCCAACAACCACATATTAAAAACATACAAAAAAGTCCTCTGTAACCTTACCAAGGGTGTAGAAATAGGGGGGCAAATACCAAAGTCTTGGCCGAAACAGAAGGGTTCAACAGCATACTTCTATGTAAATTAGATTTATTTCAGATACACAGTTTATCAATGCCACCCTAAACACAAACTGAAGATATATTTGGATACAATGATATATAAATATAAACACAACATATTCATATAAAAACAATCTGAGCATTTTGTGGCAAATATTTCCACCTAAAAAATCTTGTAGAACCTAAATTATTTTGAAATGTAATTGTTTTCAAAGAGTCCCAATCAT
Organism: Cetoscarus ocellatus; assembly: GCA_037902135.1. Taxonomy (NCBI): domain Eukaryota; kingdom Metazoa; phylum Chordata; class Actinopteri; order Labriformes; family Labridae; genus Cetoscarus; species Cetoscarus ocellatus. The sequence goes on along the minus strand of JBAMNC010000381.1, from coordinate 79,011 downwards.
TGTGATACCATAAAGTAAGCTGAAGATTAATCCTATTTTCTTTTCACTCCTTATAGACACATCAGGCAAAGTTTAAACTGATTGTAAATTAAATATTTTACTTTTTTTTTTTTTGTTACTGGCAGTAAACTATACAGCTGAAAAACGGGCACAAAAACACAATCCTGTTATTCCAGGCAAATATGTTAATCCATAAGCCATCTAAAATATTTATATTTAGGACAATTATAAGGTATATGCAATGAGTGCATGTGGGTTTCAAAAGAGTTAAACTAACAGATTTGAGTCTGCTTATTTGGCCATTAAGTGATATTCCTGTTCATCAAAAATATGCCATTGCTTTTCTGTTGTTTAGTCAGGTTATCATGGATTATGGAGTGATACATTCATTATTATTCCAAACGATTCTTTTCTTTGTATCTTAAACATCCAGCCTAGTAAGGCCACACCACGACTCTCCCCACAAGCTGTACAAACCAGTTAAAGGACTTGAGCTTAACCATTTTGACTGATTTCTTCTTGGACTAGAATTTTACTTTGACTGAAGTAATTCATAATTCAGTGTAAATAAATGTGCCCTGTTATCCAAAGGTTGACCTTCTGCAGTCACTCCACACAGCTCACTACAAACTCAGAGTGCAGAGTCTAAAGGAGCATCAAGGACGAGTAAATGGCCTGTGGCAGATAGCAACAACAGTGCAGTAGCTGAGGTGTTATTCAAAAATTATTCGGAGTACTTTCCATGCATGTGCTCTCACAGTAAAGCCCACACATGCAGTCATAAGCATGATGCATTAGCATAATGAGGAAGGGGACACAGTGGGAATGCTTACAATTACTTGCACAGGAAACACAAAGGGGTAATAGACAAAAAAATGGAGGAGAGAGGGGACAGAGAGTGGAAAAACTGAGAGGAAAATTAGCGTGAAGTTGTGACTGAGAAACACGTAATTGTCTGTGTTGATCATTACCTTGTGCCTGGAGGAATTTGATAATAAAACCAAACCTTGTTAATCCCTCGAGAGCTCTGTAATTGCAATGTTGAGGTACATCTCCTCTCTGCTAATAATTGTAATTTCAGAGCTTGCTCTACCTACATATACATTTATTCATAATTACCTGAGGGAGAGGATAGTGCCATACTGTCTATTAAAAGTGCACTGAAATAGCTTGAAACATTAAGGCCAAGGTAAGTTATTGATTTAGTTATGCATCATAGAAAGTGAGATTTTTTTTTTTCTGAGTTGTGCATCAAGGTCATGGACATGATGGATGGATTTTTCACCCTACACATTTCCAATATTCTTTACAGTTGAAACCTCACTGATGTAAGAGGTGTTATGTTCAAGTTACAATCTCTTGTGTGGAAACAGGAATGCAGCGCAGGGAAAAACTGCAGTGCCTCAAGTTGACACTTAAGGAAACAGAAGTCAAACACAGGCCACATGTATGCCTGAGTGCAAGAGCCAAGGTTAGGAGAATAAAGTCATCAGGCTGTCTGTTTGATTATTGTAGTCATTATTGTGAGCACCATTTTTATTTCGTTAACGTTGAACTAATAAGATTTTGGAGGTCAGAGGTCAAGGTTATTAAATTTCATGTTCATCCCCTCTTTTTTAAAAACAATATCTCAAGAAGGCCTGAAGACATTTTCTTTAAACACTGCATAAATGTCTACTCTGACTCAACAATGATCTAAGTAGATTTTAAAGGTCAAAGGTCAAGATGACTGAGCCTTATGTTTTGCATGAATGTGATATCTTGAAATGTTCAAATGGTCACTCTGACTTGAGGTTATACTGATTAAACTTTGGTGGTCAAAGGTTCAGGGTTAGGGTCATTGGACCCGTTTTCATCTCTTAATGCGAACGTAACACCTACATAACTTTTTCAGTTTTTTTTACGCTTTGCACAAATGTCTAATCTAAATCAAGGACAACACTGAGGTCAAAGGTCAAGGTCATGTCTCATATTTACCCTTTTTCTCAAATGCTTTTATTAATTTCCTTCAAATCTTGCACAAATGTCCACACTGACTCAAGGAAAAGTAAAACAAATTTGAAGGTCAAAGGTTAAAGTCATTGTGTTTCATCCTTGTTACTTGCTTTTAAATAAAATATCTCAAGAGCACTTGTAGGAATTTGCAACAAAAAAAAATAAAGTATAAAGTATAAATGTCCACTCTGTCTCAGAGATGAACTGGTTAGATCATAGTGGTCAAAGGTCAAGGTCATGGTCAAGGGGCTCATTCTCATCCCCTTCTATTGAACACAATAGCTCAATAATAGTCTGAAAGGTTTTTTTTCTGAAAACTTTGCACAAATGCCATCTTGGATTCAAGAATGAATTGATCAGGCTTTGTAAGTCATAGGTCAAAGGTCATTTGGTCAAATGGTCATCCCTTGCTTGTAGGTATGGTATTGCAATATCACTTTCAGGTATTTCTTCCAACTTTTCCACAAACATCCAGTCTCATTATTGATTGGTAGATTGATTAATTACTTGTTTTATAGATTGAGATTTTGGAGGTCAAAGGTCAAGCTCTTAAGGTCCCATGTTTGCCCTTTAATAGTGAATGTGATATCCAATGACTGTTTCCATAAATTTACTTCATGCACCTGCACCATGAAAGATGGATGATTTTTACCAATCATGCCATCTTAAAAAAAAAAAAAAATAAATAAATCAATAAAATAAAAAAAAAAAATACACTCCAGCCCTTTTTCTTGGTCCACCACTAAACTTTGATTGTCTCATATTTTTCCACACCTTCAGGAGACAGGCTGTGATTCTGGTTGTTGAAAAGTTATCAAGTTTACAGGCTGGTTCAAGAAACAATTTTGGTCAGAATAGTTCATGTCTACAACGGAAACTATAGCAAAAATAGTGATCTTTAATTTCTCTGTTTTGGTTTTAAGGGGGATGTAAGTTACAGATGATAAAAAGCATGGCTGCGTCACTGTGGGGCAGCACAGTGATGCTGTTTGTCAGGAGATAATCGCTCCGAAGCTCCACCTGTTTGTCTGTCTCTGGTTTGAGTGAAAGCATGTTCAAGACTACTTTGACCATAAAGTCATAGCTCAGACTCTATCAAATACTTAATCAAGCGTATAGTCGAGTATTTCCTCTACAGAGTATAATTAAACCAACACTACATAGTTTTTCCACCCTAAAATGCTATTTCTAGAATCATTGTGATGGTACATCACCTTACAACAGGTTGAATGACACCTCTGTCATAGTCTGAAGGGGTCTGTATCACCTTCACTGACACTATGTAACTTCGATGTGGATGGTAGGAACACTTCCACACTAAAAAAACTACAAACTAAAACACATGATCAGACGGTACCTTATCAGTCCACATGGTTTATTTGTCTCTTGGGATGTCCTGTCGGCTCGCTTCTCCTCCCTCTGTATGTCAACAAATGCACGTTGGTGTGAGGCGCTCTGTTTTTGTAACCGCGCAGCTACACTCAACGACCATAGAGGCCCCTAGAGAGCTAAAAAGACGAAATCTTACTTAGTGCTGCTTTAAAGATTAAAAGACTTTCTAACTTGTAACACCTCACACTGTCATGTAGTTCACAGCCATGTCGGCTCTTTAAGCACACAACTGTGTCAAAAATTACAAGTTGTTCAGGCATGACATTGGCAGTGATGAAAAAAAGTCAACACCTCGTCCTTCGTGCTAAGAACCGTCTGCATCTGCTGCAGTGGTGTTGAGGTGTTAACAAAAAAAAACATGGTGATTATAAATTCATGGCCACTGGATCAAGAAGTCACTAAGAAAGAAAGAAAGAAAGAAAGATGTACTCACCTAAGAGCTGAATATTTACATAAATCCCTTATAAATTGCTTCATAATCCACATACCCTCTCTTTCAAAGATTAAAAAACCTTCCTTGATTTGTCATTCAAACACACTTTGATATTAAACGCTAAATCCTCGTCGATTTGATTGATACAAATGTAATGAGAGCTATGAGCCAGTTTTAATGTATTTAACTGGTTTATTCTACCAGAGCCAAACCTGTCAGTCATTTATTCCAACAGAGAGCATTGGAAAAAAAAAATAAAAAAAGACAAAGCAAGGCCCTATAGGAAAAGAAAACCTGACAATAATAGCAAGAAATGTGAGTGATAGCCATATGCATTCGTCTGTTTTGTGAGATGATGGGCGCACAGGGAGGAAGTGGAGGTCAGGGCCTGGCAGAGACCCCTGTTGGGTGCAGGTGGCGAATAACTTCTGTCAGCCAAGTAATTAAGTGTCCATCACATCCTTGCAGGAGGGCTGAGCTAACCACAAGCCCCTTCCAATCTCCATCTGTGAGGAGGACTGGAGCTACAATATGGCGCTGCATATGAGCTGCATATCTATACCAACACATGGAAATTGGGGTTTTAGAGCGCATTTCTTTACAAGGGCTTCTTTTTAACACCAAGGAAGGTAAAACAATCAGATATTAATGATTTTTTTGCATGGTTGATGTATTTTTTATCCTCTGTTCCTAAAGTGAATAGAAAAATAAGATATGTGATTTTGTATTATAATATCTAACAAGACAAGCATTTGTCTGTGAGCAGCAGTCTCATTTACATATATAACAATGCATAAACATAAAAGGACAAAAGTAATCACATAAGCATTGGTAAACATCAATCGACTGCACATATGTTTGTGCTTATTCCTGTTTTACATACTAAAAGAAACATGTTTTTCTTTTTTATGTAACTCTGGTTTTTCACTCAGACTGTATGAGTGACAAGGCCCTTTAAAAGAAATGAAAAAATCAGTTCTATCCTTAAATCCAGCTTTAAAGGTATGATGCTGGAAAATGTGGCATATGGACTGCCGTGTGTGTTCCATTGCTCTTTCATTTGAATGACAACTAGAGAAGTTAAGTTTGATTTACAGTTAGATGTGAAATAAAAGCTGTCATCGTGCTAATGGTTATCAAGATGTCACTCAGCTGCGGTATCTTAGGTTCAAACTGCAAATGGACACACAAGAACAATACAGAAACCCTTTTATACGTGTGCATTCTATTAAATGTCATTTTATGTTATAGCTTTCACAAGTACAGCTCCCTCCTATTAGTCCTTGAAAGGTCATTGATACAGCGTATCATTAACTGATCAGGACCAGTAATTACCTCTTGAATTTTGGAACACCCATCCGTCTGACGACAGGAATCCGGCAAATCAAGCTACTTTGCGAGGTTGGTTCTCGAAAAAGTGAATATGTTTTAATGGGAAACCAGAGAATGTAGAGAAAACAACCAGAGTTTAAACATTAACATGGCAAAGTTGAGAAAGAAAGGGGGTGGAGGGAGTGTCTGCTGCTTAGGGATTTTGACCGACATAGATCTTTCTGTCACCCTTTTTTTTCCTGGTACACATGTGTGTCCCACCAGAAAGACCGCAGTTGCCTACTTGAGGATGCAAGCCCCCAAGTTGAGAAACAGTGATTTACAATATATATTCTGAAATTCAACAGTGAGAATTTACAAAAAATTGTATAAATAAATTGTTAAAAAAAAAACTCAAGTTGAATCAAAATAGGCATTAAAACATTTTTACATAAAATACAATTTTTTGGTTAGTTTTTCAAAAAGTGCCAGAGAAACTAGAAGTATGCAGTGTACAGCTTTAAAAATGTCACCCTTTTTGAACAGTTATATTCAATAATAGAATCATTAATTAAAAGCAATCATCGTGAACATGATTTAATTTATTTTGGTGCTGACCTTTGCTGGGGTTCCTGAAGGCAAAATGTCAAAGGAAGAAAAAAGATCACATGACTATTTCAGTTTAAACACAATGCAGTGGGATCACTGGATGTTGTCTGTAAAATGTGCTTTAAGTTGCATGAAAATCATTTATCATCATTTGTTTAACCGATTTTATAATGATTGGTTTCCAAGTGGAATCACACAGGTGACATCCAGCTGCAATGTCATTTAACACTTTTCCCCCTCACTGACTAGATGTTAATATGTGCGGTTAGTCAAGACGAAACATCAGAACATGTGTGAAACTAATTTGTTGTTTTTGAAGATGGCAGCAATTAATCTCTCCAATGACCTGGCTAGATTAAATGAGAAGAAAGAGAGGATGCTGGGAAAATAAATGCCAGCGCTAGGGGGGAAGAAATTACAAGATGACCTTACTGAACAATGATTTATGGATTTCCTAGTCGAGCAATTACAGCAGGTGATACCTTTGAAATTTCAAACCATGGAAATTAAATTTGCTTCTTTGCAAAGTGTGTGCTTGTCAAGGACGTTTAAACTGTTATACGTAGACTGGGCGGGTCCCTGTACTCGCACCTCTTCCCCTGACAAATCAGGCAGTTTTTAAATTGATGAGGCAGATATCAGGATAGACAAAATAATGGAAATATTTGACAAAACATGAATATCTTATTCCTTACAAGCAATGCAGCTTAAAGATTTAGGCCTGATGTGTTTGCAAAGATATAATCCTTTAAATAACTGCATTTATTCTTCTGAGATGAATCTTCAGGTCAGTCAAAAATGCCTTCAGCAAGCCCAAGCTCAGAAGGAAGCTAAATTTTTCTTTTTGTTTATTCTTTATTTTCATTTTTTATATTTACCAAGAAAGAAAGAAAAATCGAAACATGTTCGTGGATTGCAGAAAATGTTTGGTAAAAGGAAAAACAAATCATTTGGTCAAGGTAAAAATAATTCAAAACTTAAGTAGAGCTAATCCATATCCTTCTCTTTTTATTTTCTTATCACAGTTTCATGGGAGTCCTACCAAACACTTACAGATTGGTTAATTAAATGTTGCCATGTCAACTTTAATAAAGAAATGCTTTTTTCATCAACTGTAACAGTCTTGTAAAGGGCTATCCTACATGGTCAAGTATCCTCATAGTCACATATCTATAATGAAATACAATAATTTGTTTCTATTTAAGTGGTGATGTTAAGGGTCTAATATTCCACAAATTTGTCTGTTTTCTCCTAACAAATCATAGGCATGGCCAATCCCCGAGGATCAGGCTCTGTTTAAATCCTTACTAATAGCTCCTTTCCTAAGAAAAAATATACAAAGAAATAAGGAAAGCAAGTAACCAAGAGATCCGTTTCAATATGAAAGTGAGAGGACACATGATCACAGTTTATGTATAAATTTCTTCAATATTTTTTAATGCCATGAGCAACCGTAAATGATATTCTTTAACATGATATTATAAAATCCTCTTTTGCAACATTTCCTTTAGAGAGGAGGGAAAAGAATTTTGGATGGACCATGCAAGAGCTGGGAGAGAAACAGGAGAGGTTTATATTGGGGGCAAGGTAAGCCAAAGTGAGGGTCAGGCTTCAGAAAGATGCCCCAAACAGATTGGTGTATATATATATTGGTAACCCTCTGAATTCTTTCAAAGGTTCCGTCCTCTCTAAACACTGTCTGAGTTGTTGTCCTTTTGGAAAAAATAAATCCAATGGATATGTAAAACAGTCCATCGGGCATGTCATGTTCGCTTTCTCTAGTCTATTTCACACTGCTGTTTTAAGCTGTAATATTTATGCCCCTGCGGTGACTGTGAACATCACAAAGATGGAACGGAGGTACGAGATCCCTCTTTGCTCCGTCTCCAGAGGTAGTAACAGAGGTGCGTCTAAGACAAGACAACAAACAACAACGACGACTCTTGTGAACCAGTGAAGCCAGAAAGACAGGAAAGATGTGACTCAGTGCGTGATGTTCAATGACAGGTTACTTACGCAAGCAACACCTAAGGCAAGGCGAGCAAACTGCATCTTATTTGGCAGAGCTGCAGCGAGTACAAACAAAATGTGTAACTAGTGAGAATTTTGCTTGAGTCTACAAAATCTGTACCACAAGATAAAACACTATAGACAGCTTGTCCACCATCCTCAGTTTGACATCATTTCCCGGCGCTGATTGTGAGGCAATGACAGCAATTTTACGCTGTGGTTAGTCTAATAAGAATTTCTCAATGCCTAATGACGGTGGAACATCAGTATGGTACATTTAAACAAATTCAGTGTGATTGGCATGTAGAGTGGCTACACAAAAAACTGTGACATGAAATTTAGGAAAAAGGTCAGAAGTTTTTTGTCATCAACAAGGCCTGCTGGGTGTGTTCTAATTTTGTGTCCAAATAAATATTTTCTTGACTTTTCATGGCCTCAACCCCACGGTAGCATCATCACTGAGTTATATTCTGATACTGATGCCTTTTCGGGTAAGTCTGTGCCTGGCTCTCTCGCACCACTGTTAGCTTGGTGTGCCACCTGCTTGAAAACATACAGCCACACTCCCTGCTATTCTCCTCTTCCTGCATGTTATCTTGGTCTTAAAAAATCAGGTGATGGCAGCGGGGAGGAGTTTTTTTACTACTGAATGCAGGCTTTTCCCACAATGCTTACCATGCGAGCTTATAGGCAGAGAGGCAAGTGTAATGCCAGCTCAGTGCAATAGCCATGAAGTGTAAACTCAATATCTGCAACAAAATACTCCCTACATTTCCTGTTTCAGAAGACTGGGGGGGGGGGGGGGGGGGGGGGTCACAGCATGGATACAAATTTTGTTCAAGAGTAAGCAGTGAGACAAAACACTAAAGTAAAGTAAGACATAAATACGGTAATCCAACGCCACCAAAACAAGGGGGTTTGATTTTAAAGGGAAAAAAACTAAACAAAACAAAACTTTTTAGTTAAAATGTTCCAAATCTGTGAGCAACATTCTGGAAAAACATACCAAAGGTCATGTACAACAAGCGGATTTGGCAATAACAGTTCTTATAAAGTTAGAACAGTTTTTGGGCCTTTTTAAAGTAAAATAAAGTCCCATTTGGAGGCCCTTTTTATTTCTGTCACTTCATTAGGGCCCTTGTACAATATCAATAGAAATTAGTGTGCATTCAGTGTTTGTTCCTACTTCAATTTGACTTGTTTTGATAAAAAGAAGGATCATACAAACGTCGCTATTTGTATGATTTTTGGAACAAACAAACCAATAAGACTAATCTGGAGGATTGCGTTCTTTCATTGGCTCTCAGAGGGTTTGGTGATACGAGAATAGTTTTATAACACTGCCTAGCGTATACACTCGGCAAGTGTTGTGCAGATAAATCCTCACATCTGTGCCTTGCATCATGTCTCTGCTGTAATAAAGGCTCTGTCTAAAATGGGAATGCAGAACATGGAACATGTGGGTGAAACCAGAGAGTCACGTATCGTCTCACAGAATTATCCACAGAAGAGTCAAGGCCTCTGTTTGCCTTCTGCATTCAATATATGTCTCCATACACTTCATTATTATAAACTATAATTCAAAGCCATATATTTGACAACTTACAGTGTAGAGTTTGTGTTCTGGCAAAGTTAAAACTGCTGTAATTTACTTTGAGGGAATAATCCATAACAATCAAATTAATAGATGAATCAATGAAACATTCAACAGCAGAACATTTACACAGCACATCTTCTCTCAACTTTAACAGACCTATAACAGACTTCCAAACGTAGTTATTTGTCTGCTAAAAGTGTGCTTTTTTTAATATTTGAACAAAAACATCTGTGTGATTGTTGCAGTTGTTTTAATGTGTGAAGATGTGTTTGTGTGCCGCACAGTCCATGCCTAAAACCACAGATGTCTTTGAAGAACTTCTCAGTGATTACTGACAGTAGAATAACATCCAGGTTTTTATATCAGGTGATTTATAAAAAAAGTGTATCATATGTGTTAAATTCCAGTGGTGTCAGTAACATGGATAGCTCCTTACATCGTTCCCTAGCTCCCTAGCTACATCCACCTTCTTTGGATTTTATTTTATTAATGTGATCAGTCTGTGTGTGAGTGTGCATTCCCTTGAAAACGTGTTTCCCTGCAGCAAATTAAAAAAATTCATGCTCATGTTTAATTTGAGTACAGACCAACATATAAACGCAAATGTCTCATTATAGAAATATTTATTATACTGTGCATGTCTGCACAGTTGTCCCTCTGCCACTCTCTTTTGTGACCTGTCTGAATTTGTCCACCTTCTGGTGTCTTCTGTGATCCCTGCACAGAGCCACAGACTTGCCATATTAAAATTGGCAAAACAGGAGTAAATAGCGCTCAGCTGCTGAGCTTTTGTGGCATTGTTGCACTGGCATATGATTAGGGCAAATACTTTTGAGGACTAGAAGATAAAATGATGCATGCACTTCTTGCGCTAAACTGAAGGAGCTAATCCATTCTCCATGGATTTTGCTCATGAGCTATAACTTCATCATGTCTGAGGCAGACTTTCTTTAAGATGAGAGTGGTAGGTCTTTTTTCACCAGGGTTTCACAGATTTCAGAATTTCCTATTGATGCTGCATTTAAGTAGTATGTTTTTAAATCACATGATTTCATTTGCATTTCACCAAGAGATCTGATAGCCAAAATAATGCGGATGGAGTCAGCTCTGGTCGTCTTGAAGCCAAGTGACATTGTGGCCAAATTCTCCATTATGATGCTATTCATTGCACTCTTAGCACTTTGTCCCCAGTCATTTAATTTATAGAATATTTACACTGAATTTACTTTAAAGCTGCTGTTATCAGGTAACTTTTGTTTAAATTGGGCTATTCCTGTCTTTGGTTTGTATAGTTATAGTTGATCAGAGTGTCATGCATGCCTTAAATTTGATGTTGTTTGTTTAAACTCAAATAATTTTATTTGGGTCACTATAAGTAGTGATCCCTCTTCCATGTCTCTCTATCTTAAATGTTTATCTACCTAACAACAGATGAGCCTGACGTAAAAATGATCAAATGGAAACAGCACCAGACGGGTAATTATAACAAATATGCTACTACCTAAAATCATGTATAACAGGTAGACTTGGCAATAACAGTTCCTATAAAGATAGATCTTAAGCTAGAACAGTTTTTTTGTGCCTTTATTAAATTACAAAAATAAATCCCATCAATAGGACCCATTTCTGTCATTTCCTTCAGGCACTTGTACAATATCAGCAGAAATCACTGTGCATTCAGTGTTTGATCCCATTTCAATTGGACTTGTTTCTGTAAAAGAGAAGGAAACAATAAGTATTGATCCCACGTCCACATCTCTCTTATTTCAATATTTATCAACCTAACAACGATTGAGCTTGACATAAAATGTTAAAAAGCAGCTGTTTAACAGCTCTGCGACAGCTTCAGATGGGTAATTATTACAAATGTGCTGCTTAATAAAATCTCAACATCATTTCCTACTCTAATATGAGCTTAGATATGAGGTAAAGATGTCTAGTTCTCCTCAGTGCAGGCTGCTGTTGTGTGCATATTTATGAGGTTACTGACATGCATTTGTATAGAAGCAATGCACATTTTTAATTATTGTTTTTCAGCTGAAGGACTTCAAACCTAAAATTATGTTTGCTTCCTTGCTTTATTTAAATTTGAGATCTAATTTGAGGCTAAATTTCATTTGTTTATTTTTCTATTTTGATTTATTATTTGTGGTAAATTTGGCAGATTTTGCAGTGAGCATAGTTACATATTTGTATTTAAGTTGCAACTTCTTCTTATTAAGAGACTGAATGATGATAAATAAAATAAATCATAACATTTATGTTGGACATATTACAATATCTTATTACCGCTTGGCATTTTCCTTTCAGTTTTTCCAATTCCTCTGTAATCTTTTTTTCATTACCAGGTAAACAGATTGTTTAGCTTGTACCTTATATATAACTATGAAAAAAGATATCTCAGGAACAGAGTTATTAAGGCAAAATAAAAGACAGCAGGAAAGCCTTCAGCTTTTGGATCTGTGAGGAATTGCTAGTAAATTCTAAATGGCACTCTGTCAAAAGCCATTCCTCCTGCAGTCCTCTCCGTCATTGGACATTTGATGAGTAGCTTTGTCTGTTCCCCTCTCAATGTCAAAAAATCAGCAGGCGCTCTGACTCTCTGATGGGGTCGCGGACCTCTGCCGCTGTGAGAGGGTGGCCATGTTGAGCCGAGGACACGCTCTGTCATCACACAGACGCACACACACACCCACACAAACACACACACATATATTTCCTGAGACACAAGTGAGACAGTGTGAGATGAGCTGGAGACAAGCGCATTAAAAAAATAAAATAAATCAGATGAAATGTACAGAAGAGGGTAATATTTAGCTAGCAGCCAGATGTGCGGTGTCATAACGTGTGTGTGTCTGCACTTGTTATTTTTACATTTGAATGTGGTGACACATTAAATAATGCAAATGTGACTCCGCTGACAAAGGAAGTGGATATGAAAGGACCAACATGTATGGGGCATGAGCAGAAACAGTGCCAACGGCCTCATCATCTCATTTCCTTTAGCCCATCTATAAATGGCATGCATTTTAATCCTTTTAATTATGGATCCTCGCTACAATTACCTCAAATTAAATTACTTTGCAAACCTCTGAAGGATACATAGCTAACGAAGAAGAAGAGGATCATTCTGCCAGGGATTTAACCTCAGTTTCTGTGTGACACGTTGAGCTATCACCCCCACCCTTTAAGTCCAACTCCATATGGAACAGAAATATTGAGAACGCCTAAAAGCTGTACCCATTTGAGAACCCAATCAGCCCCCAAACTCCCCCAAATCCCCTCTTTCCCAGTCTCCTCTCCATTCATGGGACTGTGGAGATTACAGAGAAGAACCGTGCCTGGCAGGCATGCCACACTTAAATAATCTCTGGGTGAAATCCCAGTGTTAATGTGGGGTTTCTGGATCATGGCACTGCAGCATGTTGAAGGCGCTCTGTGGCAGGCTGGTTGCAGATGACGGGCAGGCACAAGGAGGCAGAGGATATGCAGAGAGAGAGGGGTGGAAGATTAGGATGAAATGAAGGAAAAAGGAGCGATAGGGGAAAGAAAAGGAGGAGGAAAAAGAGCACAATGATATGGCGTGAAGCAATAGGAGTGCTGAGAAGAAGAAGCAGTGGAGACAGAGTGGGAATAGAAAGGATGAGAGATACCGCCATGGAGGCGAGAGAGAGTCCCCCGAGTGGGCTGCGAGAAAGCTTGCCAAGGTCTAAATGACATTACTCTGCATGTTATATACTCCATGGCCTTGGGTGGGTGTCCCATGTGCCAACAGATGCAAAAAAAAAAAAGCCTGACTGCTATTCTTACCCCCCTCGCTGCAGCTGACCCGTAAACAAACTCATCTCACACTCCAAACGTGGCGTCAAACCAAGCACGCTCAGTGCTGAAAAATGAATTAATTACTTGATGTTTCAATCTCGGTGCAATAATTGCTTTAGTCTTCAGGATAAGTGAGAAAGTGAGAAGATAACATATGCCAGAGAAGACGACAGCATAATTACCGGATTAGCGTCTTAAAGACTTCATCTTTTACACATACACATAGAGGGGGGCTGGGGGGTTAGAGGAGAGAGAGCAGCGCTTCATAATAACTACACACGTTAATGCATGAGTAAATACTTAACACATCAGCTATAAAACACAATCAGTTATTTTATGTGCCATTTATAAACACAATTTTAAATGCATTACTGGTGCATTAACAAAACATTAAATGGGAATTGAACTTGACCTCGTAAAGCAATTTTCTAGACTTTTGACCTTTCAGGGCACTCTTACACCACACGTCACAGTCCCTCACACCCATTCACATTCTCTGTCAGGAGGTCTTGAAGTTTCTAAGTAGGTTTAACTTGCCACATTCACCCACTGTGACGCCCATGCATGAGTGATGCCCAGATCAGGCTTTTTACTTCAGGTCCCAATTAATAATCACCTGAATTAGTGATCAGCTAATACCAATACTGGTGCTGATCATGTTTTGTGGTTTGTAATAACAACTGGTTGAGTTTTTTTTTTTGTTTTTTGTTTTTTTTCGCAACAGTGAAGAACAACAAGCTCTTAAACAAAGATAATTGAATGACATAATTCAAAGATTTACTGATTACATGGTTCATTTATCTGAACTGATGAACAAAATACTGGAAGACAGAAAAAATCAAGTCTGTTAACAATATACTCAGTACAAATGGCACCATGTATAATAAAGAAATAAGTCACTGAACATTTCGTCACATTAAGTTATTGATACAAATATTATGTTGTAAAAACTTCATTTTTTCAAATATCTGGCCAAATCTTAAATTTCCTTCTCTTGAAATTACATAAGTACATATCATGTTCTTATTTCCATCAGGTAGTTATTCTCCTGAGCCGACATAAATACACCAATAATCTTTCTGACTGGATCTGAAACAACCCACAGCATAGAACGTGCATTGTTAGCTTGTTTGGCTAGTTGACAAGCATTTGTCCTGTTGGTCTCAGCACAGTTTTGAACACTGAACTAATATATTTTACCCCAAAGAAGTGAAAACAAAGTTTCAGAGATGCTGCCACAGTTTCTTAGGGATGAAATTCAAAAACCAATTCTAGTTGAGAATTGATAGCAACTTGCTCAAGGAATTGATATCATTAGTCTTTTTTCTTATCAATTCCCTCCACTTGTTCTGCATGCCTTGGAAATCACAGATATTAGGCAGTATTTAGAAGCAGTCAGCAGAAATTATATAAATGAAATCAAAAATCATGCCAGACAGAAGAGTTCAAATTGTGCCTTAATTTTTGACGAATACACACTAAATGCCTTTCTATAAATGGAAACACGAATAACCTGCAAAAGCATTAAATTATGCACTACATCATTTAATAGCAGGAGTTTGATATTGCTTGATATTGCTGCCACTGAAAACCTGTGAAAGCCAACTTTTGCCAGCACAGAAAATCAGCAGGGATCGATATGGGAATTGTTCAAGAATTGGATCAATAAGCAGAATCATTAATGGCATTAGTATCAATAAACATTGTTGCCGCTGAAAACCTATGTAAGCTAATTTAGCCCACAGAAAATCCTCAGGAGTCGTGATGAAATCATTAAAGAACCGAGTCAATAAGCATAATTGATCATGAAATTGGTATCAACAAAGTCTTATCAATTCTCATCCCTATTATTAAGATTATATCTACAGCATTCCAATGCAACCAAATAATCATGACATGCAGGCATACTGTGGATTTCTCAAATGTTTTGCATACTTCATACTATATTTTGGTCAATTTAGTATGCACTGCTAGTGTAGTTTTTGCAGTTTTGAATACAGCCAAAGATAGCACATTTAGGAAATTTACAGAGAAGGGAAAAAAGTAAGTAAACCAGAACAGGGAACAGTGGGAGCAGGGCTACAGAATGACAGAGGAAATACTAGAAAGTGGACATAAAACTAAAAATGCACTTAAGGAACTTATGAAGGAAAAATAGTAATGACAGGGAAGATCAGACGTTAAACCACAAAATTCTCCTACAGGAAAAAAAATTATCAAAAGCAACAGAAGATGAGTTGGGTATTATGACTGCTTTATAGTGTGGCGTTATTATTGAATGTTTATGAAGAGGAAGAATTTTTTTTCCTTTTCTTAAGGAGGGGAAAGGTGAAACTCCTCTTTAAAAAAACAGCACAGGGTGGCTCTTTCTGCACTTAAAAAATGCCAATGCATGGGCTTGCATGAGTACTGCCTGTTAATATCATAGCCAAAAGAGTAAAAACCTAAAAAGCCTTCAAGCTGCCGTGACTTGCTCCATTCTCCACAGTAACCATGTCACCACTTCATCACCCGGCCTTGATTCTCTCCTCTCCTGCCTCCCTCTCCACCGGAATGAACTTCCTACTTGAGCCAGGACAGCCGAGTTACTCATCATGAGCAAAAACTTGTCTGTTCAAAAGATTTTTCAGCCCCCCCGCCCCCCTGTCTGACTTTGCCCCCTGAGTGACACATGACTGAGCGATATCCTCCACCTCAACCTGCCTACAGGTGATCTAAGAAACTTTGAAGCCAACAAAGGAAAGAAAGACACCTCTTCTATGACACACTTACTGTAGCGGCACATGAATATTTTCATTCAAAGTGCTTTCATGGCCATTATGGAGATGACCTCTGCACTACTTGATGGTGCTTCATTTTTTTCTGATTCAGGAGAAAGAAATGTCTTACTACTTATGCTGACTCCCTTTAGAGCTGGTGATTTGGGCCGAAAATATCTTGGATTTGAAATCTCTCACAGCAATGCTGAAGTGCTGGCTTAAAGTGAACCACAGCTGTGCGTTTTTGTAATGGTTCATGTAACCTGAGTGTTGTTATATTCTGATTAATGTAATTCTTGTACTTTTTTACACTGTGTTGTGGTATAACATTTTAATATACACCAATTAGGTAAAACATTTTAACTGAGTATTCTGACTGCACCTTTTTCCTTTAATTCTTAAGTTTGGTTTGTATTTCTGTATGGTGTTGTTTATCAATTATGTTTGTAATGTTGACTGGCCTGAGTTGTCTTGTTAACATCAGAAAACACAAAACAACAAGATCATAGAGACAACAGTAGGACAGATTAAGTTTGATGTAAGCAGTGTTTGCTTCATTGGACCAGAGCTACTGCTAGCCTGTGCCTCCATTAGATATTTTTAAAGGTCCCATGTCCTTGTGCATTTGACCATTTACATCAAGTCTTGGGTGTCAGTTAAGCAAGGATTTTATTCAGATCTAATAAGAGAATAAAAAATTTAGTCTGTGTACAGGATCAGATTCAGCTCTTTTCCCATCTCCTCTGGAAACACTCAGATATGAGGGGGTGTAACACAACCTTTTTTAAGTTAGCCTTACATACACAAAGGGGCTCTTTAAAGGAAAATACAATACCTTTAAAAAATAAAGAATATTTATCAAAGGTAATAAACAACAACTGAGAATAGATAAAATTAATGAAACTCTCCACAGAGCGCAGTAAATCCAAAGTATCTCACCTTTAATTAATCCCTCCCCCTAGACATTATGTGCACGTCATACGTGAATTTAAATAAAATGTAGGTCACATCAAAAACAGCTAAACAATCTCAGTCTTTATGATACCAAAATAAACGTACAATCTTACGAAAAATGCAATATTGTCCACTTCCAAATACTTTAATGTGACTTCTAAAGGTGACATATTTTGCTCCTTTTCTGCAGTTTAACATGGATCCTTGATGTCTTCATGAAATGTTAGTAACATGCTTTGGTCCAAAACCCTATGAATAAGCACAGCTGCATTTTTTGCATGCTCACATAACCCCTCTGTTCAGAACGGCTGGTTTTGAGGGCAGTCACCTTCATATGCTAATGAGCCAGAGCAGAGCAGCGTACATACGGGAATTCACGATAGACGTGCAGCGTAACTCAAGCGAAGCGGGCGCTCCAGCCATGTGGCGCTTACAGTCCTAAACACACAAACTGTTAATCCATGCCGTTCAACAGATAACAGCAATCTTGTTTCCCCCAAACATCACAAGCTAATGCACAATATGCTAACCGTGGTGGGATAGCCACAACTTAGCCTACTTTCTGGGCTAACATTAGCACGAATGGCAGGGACCTGGGGTGGGTAAAGGACTAATTATATTCAGCCAACTGTTAAGCTTCTCTTCCTGAACACACACAAACCACAAATTCATGCCGTTTAACAGATAACAGTGATGATGTTTCCCCCAAATATCACAGGCTAATGCAACATGCTAGCCTCGGCCTAGTCACCACAGTGGGACTGATTATATTCAGCCAACTGTTAAACTTCTCTTGACTAATGTAAGAATGCTCATACATTGAAGTTTTTCCTTCAGACTTTCAAAAAGTAATGTGAACATTGACAAACATGTTGTGCCGTTACCACTAGTTCACTTCACCCTGCTGTTAGCATTAGCTCGTAGCAATGAGTAAAATAAATACCACACAGCATTAAAATACTCACATTTCCATCATCAGATTTGGTGACGGATTGTTGGTACTGAGCCCAGATTCAGGAAAAGTCTAGTTTCCAGTCCTGTGTTGAACTGACTTAAGTTGAAGAAGCAGTCAGACATGTAGTGATGGGCACACACACACACACAGGTTTTAGCCGACTGTAGCTGGCTCATTCCCTTCAAAAATAAAATTAATCCACTGGGCCCTTTGGTCCTCCAAGGCTGGTAGCCTATATGTGAAGATATATGTGGTTGTTTACAGCCAACAACTGAGCAGTGACAGCTTCTGAGCTTAGACATGCTGAACACTGATCTCTCGCTAAGAATATAAACAACATGGCTGCTCTTCACAGAGGAATCTCTCCAGCATACTCAGGTAGACGAATCAGGTTAGGTATGCAAATCAAAAAATATACTGTTATGTACCAGTATATCCACAGACTCAACAGTTCGCCAAATATCATGAGTTTACATTTATGCAGCCTGCCAAATACAGGTTTGTTGTCTACTATCACATTTTGTGGGCTGGGAGGAAGGCCAAATACCCAAAAATGTGTTCAAAAGCCTTTTAAAAGTGTTTTTTTTTGCATAATATGTCCCCTTTAAATCTTTTTCAGTCTGTGATGCACACAAACGCAACTGTCTGTGATCCACTCCTATCCAGGAAAAAATAGCATTTATCCCTTATCTTATCATTATATATCTATATATATATCTATATCTATATCTATCTATCTATCCATATATATATATATATATATATATATATATATGTATATATATATATATATATATATACATATATATATATGCATACATACATATATATGTGTATATATAAATATATATATATATATAAATATATATAAATATATATATATATATATATATATATATATATATATATATATATATATATAGATATATATAGATATATATATATATATACATATATATATATTTATAAAACAAAATGATTCTGTAATTGTGAATGAATTAACTGGAAATGCATCTAATGGCTGTGGGTGAGGATCAAAGAGATAAACAGTTCAAGTCAGGATAAAGAATGTCACAGACAGCACGTCTCGCGCTGCTGAAAACAGCAGTAATTAAAAGTAAATAGTTAAACATGAGGTTGTGTCGAGGCCTTTGACACTTCTAATTGCATTTATTTAAAGACTTGACCTCTCACTTCCAGGAAATTCATTAAAAAGGTGGAGCGTCCTAAATAACCAACATTAAATGTCAAGAGTTTAGAAAGAACACAATGCTTTGTGTGTTTAGAGGGGCCTGTGTTTACATGTGTGCTTGTGTGCATGGGGAGTGTGGGGTGTAAGGGCAAGGGGGACAATCTGTATCAGTTAATTAGCACCCGCAGAGGCATAAGGAGGGCCCTGTCTAAATCCCCCTCTTCATCTTGTGCCACCACAACGAGGCCTGCTAGATTAACCTGCGCTATCATCACTTCAGCCAACAGGGCCGTCAGCACTCAACACAGTGCAGGACAGATTGTACAGAAGAGGGAGAACACACTTTAGAAGCAGGATTATTAACCTCAAACAACATGAGGACCCTGAGCCAAGCTTTTATGACTGAGGTGGCTAAAACGTGGCAACTTCTCATGCAGAAATGACATACTGCAGGAGAAAAACAAACACACGTACAAAACATAATTTCTGTTGTAATGTGAAGAAGCTATGTCCTGTGTAAAATGTGCAACATGAATGAAGTTTGCACAGCCTGACTTTACTTACCAAAGTGTATGTTAGTAATAAAGGGGTACCTCAAATAATGATCTGAGGGACACTTTTGTTTTCATGACACATAAATGACACCAAGATTTATCTCTATGCTGATGACAAACTGTAAAATACACTTCTAATGGGGTCCAAACAATCCAACTCAATGTCATAGTGCAACACAGGATTTTCAACCCATTATCTAAGAAGGAATAGGCTTGAGCCCATGGATTATTTTTTGCCTTTCCTGTACAAGCCAAGGAACAACCCAGAAATTAAGCAATAAAAAAATCAATTAATTATACCTTGAATTGTAATTACTATGTATCTTACATAGTCAAAAGTTCTATTCATATGGTGATAATATTTTAGATTTTAATAAAGAGTTAGACAGCTTCATTGCAACATTAAGTCTTCTCAATATTTCCAGCATTGAAACACATCTGTATCTGGCATTTGTTCTCACTTCGCAAGTCTCGAACATACCTCAAACATACTTCTTAAATTATTATTCCTCCTTTTATTTAAAAAAAAAAGACTGAATACAAACAGGAAGGGCATATTTGTCACACAAACATGTATTTATTGTGTATAAATAAAAGAAAAAGAAAAGATAGGAAAACATACTTTTTAATGCAATCTTGCAATTAGTTGTGACACTGAGGGGGGCAGTATGGTGAGGGACAGCTTCTGTAGCAACACAACCAAAATGAATCAGTGTGATGGTACATTGCACCTCTGGTTGGGCTAAGACTCAATTATAGATTAAGATTTTGGGGGGTGGACAAATCGGGGTCGGTGAGCTCTTGCCAGTCCAAGCCGTAAACCCACTACACCCCCTCAATGCGCATTCTTCTTATTTAAAGGACAATGACAGAAGCATGACATGAACTTGAGTGGCATCCCTTGTGTCTGGAGACAAAAGCACAGAGCTCCTTTTGTGGATTTGGATATTGCCTTTTACAAAATCCATCTGACTGAAGAAAGTGTAAAAATATCAAACTCTTAAATTCAGTGAAGGAAATGTTAAGTAGGATTAAGAGCTGACATCAGATCAAGCCAATCTGGTGTCAATGTAGATCATCTGCAGGGGCCTTAAAGAGGAGAGAGCACACCACTTTTTTGATTCAGCTCACTTAATGCATCTATTTCTGCAATTACTTTTTCTGTTTCATCTTTGAAGGCATTAAAACCTTAAAAAGGTCCAGCTCTCAGGCACGACTTGTGAACTCAAACAGCTACTGACCTCATGCTATTCTAACATATCCCTGGCTTCATTATTTTACATACAGTGGTTTGACTAATTACCATTTTGTGGTATGTTTTGGGCATTTTATCCTTCCACATAACATGCAGGCTTTGTTCTTACACTGTTTAAAGATCTCTAGGGATGCAAAGAAGGCGCAAGATGTTATATGCAAGGGCTTTTTGCTTCTTTTGTCCTTCATCTTTTTTCTCCTCTCATTCTGTTGTGATCCAAGGCTTTCTCTGTAGTTTTTCATAAAAAGGGCTATATGCACCCAAACAGAGCTGCCATTTCAGTCCTTTAACTCAGCTCCAAGACATTGGACACGGTTTGTTGCCGCAGTGCAATAACCTGCTTTCTTTTTCCTTTTTTTCTCACTTTAAAAATCACATCAGGGTTGTGGGAAAATGTAATTGTTCAAACATTTTCCTCCCTGAATGGGGACACTTACAGTAAGTTTTCAGGAATAAATCAGCAGGGGTTGTTTGGCAGTAAAGGATAAGACATTTTATTGCTTAGTGTCTCCTTTTGAACCATATTTATTTCAACCCCAATTAGAAAGTTACTCAATTTTCTCTGAACTTAATACATTTCTATATACAAAAAGGAAAGATAAAAACATGTAAATATAAAATGAAATAAAAACAATAATATCAATAAGAGGAAAATGATGGACAATCAGCGTGCCAGAATGGCAGAACTTTCATCAGAAAATAGGTGTAACTGGCTTCAGTCTGTTTCAATACGCATTTTGAGTTAAGACATATAAATGTTAAAGTGAAATCTCTTATCTTTGTACAGTTTTTGCTATTTTTTGGTATATTATAGATAGGAAGATCCATTAAATCGAGAGCATATTATGAATTGCATTGATCTGGCCCACTAGCAATGAGGAAAACAATAACATGGCCCTATGATAACAAAGGTTGCCCATCCATGATATACACTATCTTTTTACAGATACAGAGAGTTTTTAACTCACTCACAAGCTCCTTTGAATCCAATAGCGCTTTTCCACCAGCACGCCTTAGCCCTTCTCTACTCTATTCGGCTCTACCCGGTTTGCGTTGCGTTTCCACCGGCACAGTACCTCCTAAAACAAACCAGTTTTTAGTACCTACTCTGCTCTGGTTCTAAAAGGTGACGTCGACCAACTGCCGGCTACTGATTGGTCAGAGAATGTCGTCACCAATGAGTCATGAGCGTGACGAGCTAGCTAACATGCTAGCGGTAGCTACCATTAGCTTACCTTCATACGTCTTTTCTTTGCAGCTCAATTGCTCTCGTCCTCGGTATTTCTTCTCGCCGCCTGCAGCCTTCTTCTGCTTTCCTCTTTCATTCGGTTTGTGACAAAAAGCCACAGATCGAGCAGCAAGTATACTATTGCCTCCAAGTCCTCCATTGTTTTGATTGTTGTGTCGCGCTCAAAATGACATGAACGCAGTGTTGCCCAGCTGTTTATGGCGACCTCGCCCCTGCTGGGCAGGGAACCGGGCTGGTGGAAAAAGAGCACAATGCGAGTTGAGTAGAGCCGGGTAGAGTCGGGGAAAGCCGAGCCGAGTAGAGTAGGGCTAAGACATGCTGATGGAAAAGGGCCATAAAAGTGCTGACCCTCTCATCTCTACTATGACAGCACCAGGCAAGTGTATTATATTTGCCACACCAAACCAGCAAGGTATAGCAACAGACGGAAAAATGATTGGATGCCAGAGTGGTAGGTCTATACAGATAGGCTGGGAGAATCAGCCCTTTTAGGCAGCCATTCACAGAAGATGGAGTCCTGATACCGTGGATGCTGTTGTATTGTGTATAGAAGTACTCTATCATGTGAAGGAGACATTTAAAATGGAAAAAAACTCAGAAATACATGAACTCTACAAAATAATTAAAAATTAGCCAAAGTCCAGGCTCATGCTTAAGCGACAGAACACACAGCCAGTGTAAGAGAATTGCTTCCAGTTCTTTCCTCCTTATGTTGCTTTTAACACACCATTTGTCTCTCTACAGCAACTGTGATCATGGTTATGGTGGAAAAAACATGTTGGGGACTTCCCTTGCCTTAAAAACTGTTAGACATAATTGGAGTAATGTCAGTACTTAGTTTTTCTGGAAATAAATCTATTTTAATTAGGACATTTTAGTGAGAAAAACACCATGTATTGTACCTTTACATGCCAAAAAAAAAAAAAAACAGAAACATGCAATGCAGTCAATCTTTTTACTTAAATAGTTCTTACTGGAAAATGTTGGTTTGAGTGGTATGTTTCCATTTAACTGTATAACTTTGAATGTCATGCTGAGAGACTCTCAAGGATTTTAATGACATAACCAAACTCAGAGATATACTTAATTAATGTCTCCATCACTTTGGCAGCATGACCCATTATCTTAATGTGATAATTATCCTAATACCTTCACATTTAAAAGGGCTATTCTACCATATAAGCTCTTGGGGAGATTCTGTACCGACGGTGTCCATTATAATGATATTACACTAACAGCACTAAAATGCAGAGAGAGTAGCCTGCTGCATCACTTAAACTACAGAGGCCTTTAAGGGTCAAACTGAGAATACTTTTAATCTGGTTGCATGTTCCCTCCTACATTTTAAGCTACTTCACATTAAATTGTGTGCTCCATCTTATAATATTTTTGTGTTCCACATGATCCAAAGGAACAGTTAGTGTGTCGGTCCAATCTTGTTATTATCCAGTGCAGCTTAAGGGAAGCTCTCAGGTACTGCAGGAAGAGGGGCTGATGTGACACTCTACATTATGCATTTATTGCTCATTACTCCTTCCAAAAGGCCGCGCTGTGACAGTATACAGCCACTGGCTGTGAGCACAGCTGCTCAACCCGGCTGTGTCTGTGGACATGAGTGGTGCCAGGATAACATGCATTTGCAGTCCAGTCTATACTGCTGTGGCCATGTTTGCTGTTACATGACTACAAAGGATGCTCAGTTATGGCAAAAACTGTGATCAGAATTATTTTGATTTATAATGAGATCATGAATGTAAAGCTAAAAACCCATTCTTAAAATCAATATTTGTGATTTTATTACCTGCCTGTTGTGTTGTATGTTTTAGTTTGTTTTAATTATGTCTGTCCCTGTGAAGCACATTGTAACTTTGATTTTGAAAAGAGCTTATAGATAGTGATTACTGTTAAATTATTATTATGTGTGAATGCCAAGCAATGGAATAAAATGTTGTGTTTCTTTAATAGGGCAACAACAACCATGTAACTATTAGCTGCTAGTTTGTCATCTTGAGCTATGTTACTCTTTAAACTAACCATAGTATGTGCTGTGGCTGCCTCTGCTCATAACTACATATAACAACCTGTTAATACATTGCATTGTTATCAATTGATTCTTGGATACCAAGTGCCTGAACAATGGTTGAGGGGAAATAATGTTTGCTCAGTGAATTGAGAATTAACCATAACATATGTACTATTTCCATATAACTGCCATTTCTTGATTTAGACTGAGCACCCAAATAACACACACATTCCTCACTCAGAGTGAATCAGCTGCAGCAGAGTGAGCTGAAGAGATGGCTCTACATGCTGCATGTTACAGACATGGAGATAAGGAAATTTTTACTCAATGGTTTTACTTTGAGGTCTAAAAGTTTTATGGCAGATGATTTTCCCCTTCTGTGTATGGAGCTGTGGACCCTCACTGTCTCCCTCTGTGTCAGATTACACACAGCAGAGCGATCTGCACTGCAAAGATATAAAGACAGACCTCTCACTCTGATAAAAACTCTCTCTGAAACGACACAAACTTTGACTCACCTATCACTTGGAACAAATGTGTGATCAAATATATTTGGCTTTATATTATATTTAAAAGTACTTTTTTTCAAACATAAAACATGCAAATTCAATCATAAGGACTGCTGATTAAACTTCTACACCTTTAGCCTGGGTAGTCCAAGCTGTTTTAAGTGTGAGCAGGATTCAGGCTGGAAAAGTTTATGGCTTCCAAATTATTGCATTTAAAATAGTCAGAAATAAACAGCAGCAAACCTGAAAGCCATAAATGAGTTATGGCTTGTTCCTTGCACAGGTAATAAGTATGGAGTTCTGACCGCAGGTCGTCCCTTAGGACATATTGTTAATGCATAGTTTGGATGCTCTTACAAAGTGCCGCCAACATCTAAATGCCTTTAATGGATATCATTGTGAGGCTTAAAGATAGGGCTGTTTTAGAGGGAGGGGATAAGCTGTGCCATAAGAGAGGAGGGTGCATTCAAATTACCACAGAAACCAGTACGACACAGCATGTCACTCTTGATTTCTTGATCAGGATTGCTCTATGTTGAAGTATTTTTGCCACTCGCGCTTTATCATTTTACTTCTTACGTTTCCTTTGTGTGTACTTTACCTCAGAATTAATAAGTATCTATCTATCTATCTATCTATCTATCTATCTATCATATGCACACACGTCATTTAAAGGCACAAAAGGCCCATGCATGTAAGGAAATCTACACCTGTAAAGCTTGAGATCAGAAGAACCTGCGAAGCATCATGTGACATAATACAGAATAAATCTAGCTAGGAAACCAACAACGTGACCTTTCTTCAGCAAGGAATTAAGCAGCAAGATCTGCATGATGAGAATTAACTTGACTTGTCATATCAACCTTTTTCTTCAGCTTCCAGGCTCAATCTGCAGGAAAGAATACTTTTCTAGATAATGTAATTTATGGTTCCTTTACTGCCTCTAATGCTCCAACCCTGAAGGTAATGACGG
This sequence comes from Cetoscarus ocellatus, assembly GCA_037902135.1. Taxonomy (NCBI): domain Eukaryota; kingdom Metazoa; phylum Chordata; class Actinopteri; order Labriformes; family Labridae; genus Cetoscarus; species Cetoscarus ocellatus. The sequence continues at coordinate 53,419 of JBAMNC010000381.1, read as the reverse complement.
CATGAAATCTGTCATACATCACACACTAAAAAGCATGATCAAAAGTCTCTTTCCTTTCATGATATTTCTAGCCCTCCTCTCTACCTTTCTTGAGCTAAAAGTACTTCCTTTTTTAAAGCATACATCACGCTTCGAAACGACTCTACTTTTTTTCAATAAAAGATAAAGACCATCTTATTACCTTCCCATTAAGAACATAACATTTTGTTAAATGGACTCCTATTTAAAATACTCCTTGGAGCTCTGAGCCAGATTCAATGAATCTCAGCTGCACTTTAATCAACTCTGGCTCTGCTGTTTCCACATAGCCTTTTCATGATTAAGAAGAATAAAAATTCATAGTATTTGATTATTCCAAGTCCTAATTCAAAGGAGAGCAAAAGTCCCCAAAGGGTAATCTTACATATATCTACATCCACAGTGTGAAATATCAATATAATTTCCATTCTGGGGCAAGTGGAAGTGACACAGGTATCAGATTAAAAATAGCTCTGTCTTTTTCTCCCTCTCTCACTCCCCTTTTCTCTCTCCCACACACTTTTACGCAGCACTAGCAAAGATGCAGAACCAAATGCATGCATTAAAGTAACACACCGCTTGATGTGGAAAGAATTCTCCACTTGCACACACACATACGGAGAGGAGGAGGAGGGGTCTTTGAAGAGTGTGAATAATTTACAGGGCAGGGTAAGATGCTGCATCAACTTAGCACCATCCAGACCCCATTTGTGTTAACAAATAAACCCATTTGAGAACTTTTTATATTCAAGACAGTCACACAAACTCTGCATACGCACAATTTAATAAAGGCAGGGCCAAGTCCAGATGGGTGGCCAGGGGTGGGATACTCCCCGGCCCTCCCCTTGAAATAGAATTGGCCACTCCAAAATTCAAGCCAGTTATTGGCTGTTTGACCAGTTAGCGGCAAAACTGAAGTAAAAGCAGCAATTTGGGCTGTTTCAGCAAGGTGCTGAGTGTTTCCCCTTAGATTTAAATGTCCCATAATATTATTTCTTAATTGTAAAGAAAATGTTTATATCTATTATCATTATGATTATACATGTATATGACTGTATGAAAAGCCTTCATGCTGAAACTAGAAACCGGAAACTAGAAATCAAAACAGAATATTTTGTCTCTGATAACAGAGGACTGCGCCGTCACATCAGCAGAGGAACTCACAGTTTCTGAATGACAAAGATGACCACTGTTGTGACGCATTTTTGTGTAACTCTAAACTGCAATACTATTGGTTGATGCTTGTGTGATAAAGTTTACCACGACTCTTTAAATAGGAGAACTTTAGAGGCACCCTTCAGTGTGTGAGGAAGTTGCCTTCATTGTTAACTGCACCACTTCTTGCAAGTAAAATGATCGGAAGATAAGCTCCTTTCTCCTGTCATGCTTTCCATCTGGGCTGCCAAGTCAGGGGCGGTTCGGGAAATTTTCCTGACATTAACAAATCTAATTTTATGCACATTTATTTCATAAAAGAACTTGCATAGAATAGAAACTAGTGTTACACAATTGCAGTCAAACTCTGGCCCAATCTCAAACTTGCAGAAGTATCTTATGACGATGATGTTTCAATCTGGGAGCTAAAGATACACGCCTTGGCCATGAATGTGTTTTTGTGTGTAAAAGACTTTGCTTGCAATTGCTGAATACTTTAAGCTGTGAGGTTGAACACATCTTCTATTGATACCTTTCCGGCATGTGATTGGTGCACAGGGCTGCTAGGCAAAAAGCGTTAGCTACCATGAACCAATCTGTGGAGCTGTGGCACAGGTTTTTGATTTGTGATCTTTTTTAAAGGATGAATTATTATATCTTATGACAGCAAAAAGTCAGTGGACATATTATTTATCTCCCAAGTTGAAGGGAGATTAAAAAAGCAGTAATTGATGGTGATAGGCAGTACGTGTTTGGTGATAACCAATTTAAAGACTTAATAAGATATTATTAACATGTATAGGGCTATATATATATATATATATATTTATATATATATATATATTTATATATATATATATATATATATATATATATATATATATATATATATATATATATATATATATATACATGTCAAATATACTTCATTTCGTTATATTTACACCTTTATGTAAAGGTCATGATAACTACAGGCTACTGATTTCCAAAAGCTAAGAGACCTGTTTTGTACCTTTAACCACACCTGTCATAAGGCAACAGCCTTCAAAATAAATTGTGTCAATGCATTTTGTTATTGATGAGCTAAACGTGAAATAGTTCACTGTTTTGGACTGTGAACTTAGTTAATCATTTTAACTAAAATACCTCCACCAAGGAGGTTATGCTGCCAGTGTTTGTTAGTCATTTTCTTTGTTAGTTTGTAAACAGGGTAGCTCAAAAACGTTATAAACATATTTGATTTTTTTTTTAGGGAGCTGCAGTTATGGCAACAGTGTTGGGAATGCCTTGGTGGGAGTTTGTGCTCTCAGAGCACCTCTAGTTGTTTATAAGTTCCCCTATGAGCACATACTAAAAAGTCGTTGATAGCTTACCTGTCTGTTATGAACCTTGTTAAGACGTTAATAATGATCAACAATATTAAATAAGTGTTAGTAAAAACACACAAAAAAAGGTTTATTGGTACCTTAATATTATCATTGCCTTTTATTTTTACCAAGTACATTTTTATATCACAAAAAACTGCAAAGTCCATGCAGGACTTTCTTTCCAGAACTTGCCAATTACATACTGTATCAGTGGAGAATCTTTCCCCTTACACCAACACCAGGATGACAGTCTACAAACAAAGGTGCAGCCTAATACGCTGTCAGTTTGTCTGGATCAATAAAGCAGCTAGTTAATGAAGGGAAATGAATTGCTTATCGTCATACAATAGGTTAGCACTAACAGGCTAACATTAGCTTGCCAGCGTAATCTAACAACAAGGATCACTGTCAGCTTCCATTTTCAGTATTCTAGGGATACACTTAAATTAAAGCCATACTCTGCTCCAGACAACAAAGTGTCTATGTCAGAATTAGTGGAGGTCTGTTTAGTTCTATTGTATATTGTAAACAACATAAATGATAAGCTATCCTATTTTTTCCTATTCAGAACTCTCAAATAAAGCCACCAGTTACAGCACTTACAGAATTTAGGGGTTGTAAACAGTTTGATGCTGCCACTCTATTAAGTTGCTTTTTATATTTAATAATAAACACAGGCATATCATATCCATTTTAAACTACTGCCAGTTGTTCAAATATATATAAACTTGATTCATTTCTATGCATGCAGTCACAACCTTAATGCCATCCCTGAATTAAGGGAGAATGTTGACACTTGAGGTTATTTGAAACTAAATGTCTGCCACGTTTAGCCTATCAGCCCTGATCATGGAGCCTGTGAACAACAGAGCTTTTGGCAGAAAAGGTTATGAGTGCTGAAGACGCTGTGCAAATGGCAACAGAGCGGCGATACAAACAGCTGCATCAGCCCTTCTCTCCCAGACAGCTCCATACCCCAGGGAAAGGTCACAGCGGCCCATTTTTAAGGGCCTTCGCTCCAAGTGAGTCATATCGGCGCCCATCATCACTGATCATGCAACACCCCAGGCGGTAACCAGCAGTTGTCAACATTAGTAAGCTTCTGTCATTTACTCTGTCAATATCAAGCCTGTCCTATCTCCTGTCCTCTTAGCCTGTATCAACAGCGTCTTTATGTGTCCGCTTGGGTTTTAACGCATCAGTAACTTCAATTAACTGTGATCCTTTTACAGTTAAGAGCAATCTCACATTAATGAATTAAAGGTGATAAAGAATACATCTGAGGTCCTTATTCAGAGTGTCTCTACCTTAAAAATCCCCCTATTAAAATTTATAACCCAGCTCTCAAACTGAGTTGCATGTAAAAACTGAGTATGACATCTCTTTTGTTCGAATCATACAGCAATTTGCTCGGCTTTCCTTTTATGATATCAAATTTGTCTAGTTTTACAACACAATATGTTATCTGCTGTGCACCATACTGAATTACTTCTTCCACTCTATAATTTCTGTTTTTTTTTTTTTTATTTTAAAGAGTGGCAATCTTAAGCAAACATCTGCCACATTTACGCACCAAGAGTTGGGATGCTATCCAAGGCACATATGGCCCCCCTGATAGGCTAGGTTTACTCTTTGTCTCTTCTGTAAACCCATCTGCTGCTGTTGTTGTTACATCATGTCTTTTTGTACACTTTAGACTTCATTTCTTCTCCAAGCAGCCATTTTGTTAGAACAAAGATTGAGGGTTTTGGATAAAAGACAGGGTTATTTTAGAAAAATGGTTCAGAGCACGGGGGAGGGGGGGACAAAGAGCTGGGTGGTGGTACAGAAGTGCACAAGATGCTGACAAACATATTAAAAACAGCTTTTGGAGGGTCATTTATGAGCTTTGAAGAAACGCATTTTATTTTCAATAAACTTAGCGTAATGAGAGTGAATATAAGTTACTTTCACAAGATCTGACCTAATTTATTCAGGAAAATGCCAAAACTGTTTCCTCCTGAAGAAAAGTCAGCTTTGGTTATTCTTTTAAATCTTGACTTATTTCCCATGGGTAGTGAGGCCACAGGACAATCTGGTAATCAAGGATTGGTTGAAAACAGGGTTGGCTCCCTTTTGTGAGCTGGTTTCCTTCTTCTCTCATTTTTTGGGATTTCTTGAACACAACGGAATAAAGACATGATCCATCTTTCACTCAGTTTTGAGGCTACACAGCGAGTTATAATATAAATGTTTTATACCAGACAAATCACAACATACAAAATAATTACAAATGAATAAAACTGTTTGCATTTGCACTCAGTTACATTCAATAAGCTTACTTGAACATTAGCCATGGCCACACAAGTAATTGGAATAAACGCTTAATCAGAATAAAAACATGTCATGTAAACATGTCCATTTGGAGATAATGATCCAAAAGAGTTCATTTTGCTAAAAAAATATTTCTGCCTATGAGAGGTGCTGTTTCCTCCAATTGCTATTCAGTATGAAGTTCATGTGAACATTCATTTTGAACGAGTCTTCCTGGTTAACTCTCTCTTCTCTCCTTTCTTCAACTGCACATATCTTGAGCTGTTCACACATGCGCAGTTGAGGAGAGGGGTGTGTCCAATTTTACAATCCCAACAGTCCCAATCCATAGTTGGTCCCATGGTACAGACTTCCTTGGCAGCTGCTGAGCTTTTTCTCTGCCTTTTGTCTTTTAACTGCAGCATTTTAGTTTTTTTAGAAAATGCTTGCAGAACAAATTTGGGTTCATTCCGAAATGGAAAACAAAGACAATAAATTCTCTATCCTTCTGTGAGGGAGGATGATTGACAAACAGCGGTGTTTGTTTACAACGGAGGAGAAGTGTTCTCATTTAAGGACAAGATGAACTAGAAAAGCACTCGAAGAGCACGGACGTCCGCCAAGCAGCTCAGTTACGGCAGTGGCTTTTCCACAACCCCTTTAAAAGATACAATTCTGGATCACCACGCACTCTGATTGGACAGCCGAGTCTAGACTCATGTCTGTCCATGTGGAGAACTCCTCTGCTGGCATTGCAAGGAACGCTGGGAAATGTAGTGACATAGGCTTGAAAAAATGTTGTTTTCAACTAAACTACAATTCCCATAATGATGTAAAGGGGGCAAAACCCTCACAGCAGCCGAGGAGAAATTAATGGGATTTGCCACTATAAACTTCAATGTTTTTTTTTTTAGGTCAATCTGGATGGGATCCAGATAAAGTGATGTCAGAGATATATATTTTTTTTAAATATGGCCCAATGTTAAGTTATTGGATTTTCAGAAAATTTGGGAATTTTTTTGCATCCAGACAAACATGCGGATCATCACCAAAATGTAATGGCTTCGTTGCTCTGTGAATTTTACCTATGTGACATGCAACTGTTGCTAATCTCCTTCAGAATTTGTTTTTCCATCTTGTTATGTTTATTACCATTATCATTATTTCTATTATTCTAATTATCACTATATATTAGTATTACTTCCAGTATTTATTTAAATAAGAATCTGTATTGGTATGCATATGTATGAGTACATAGTTGTGTATGTATGAGTGTAAACGTGTGTATAGTGTATGTATGTATGCATGTGCATGTGAATGAGTATATATATGTATATATACATATATACAGTACATATATATATACAGTACATAATATTTATATATGTATATATTATTTATCATTATTATGATTATAACTATTATTATAATCATTTATTTTTATCTCTGTTTCTGATCGCCATTTGTTTATTTGTTATTTTACTAGTTTGCTTAATTTTGTGCTATTATTCTCTTTCTGCAAGGTATAACAATGTCACTTGGCAGAGCTGTTATGTATTTTTTTTTTTTTTTGGAAACTGTGAAAAAAAAATAAAGTGTCAAAATGTATTGGCTTCTTCCTTGGATCAAACCACACCTCTGGTAAATTTTTCAAGTAAATCCATCCAGTAGTTTTTACGTAATCTTGCTAACAGACAAACAAACAAAGACCCTGGCGAAAACATAACCTCCTTGGTGGAGGTAGAAATGGACAGAGTATTAATCTTGGTAGAAACTCATTTCTAATAAATTTCGCCCTCATCACAGAGAAAATCTTTGCTAACATGCGCTCATTAACAGAATTGCTTACATGTTTCATTCATATGATTGGCAACTGGCACTACACATTTTTTTTACAACCAATAAATGCTGATCGGAATTCATTGTTTCACAAGTTAAAACACTTTTTTGTTATTTTGAGAGTAAGGAGCAGCTGCTTCTTCTGCTGTCTCTGGATTTAGACCACAGTGAAGGCTCTGAGCATACTCATAGGCTTTTACTCTGATTATACATTACACACCATGATCAGATTGTGTCCATGTTAACAGTGGATCAGAAGAGTCCAATCCAAATGGTTTCAATCAGATTGAAGAAAAACTGCACAGGCAAACATGGCAAGTGACAATATCACAGTTTGATTCCATGAATGCTAAGATATGATAACCCTTGACCGTTGCAGTCAAATTGAAATAATCAAATGGCCTTGGATGGATTTGCTTCTTGCCATTTGTTAGTGGATGCAGCCTAAGACTGCAACTCAAATGGAGGACAGAGGAAATAAAACAAAATGAAACAAAGGATCTGCTGCTACCACAGTTCAGTGTTTTATTTAAAAAAAAATGACTCTGGTAACAAAGAGAATGCATTGTTTACGCAGGATTACAACTGGTAGCAACACTAATCCAAGAATAATACAGCCTGTTTTTCTATAACAAGCCATCATCTTGAGTTCTAAAAAACAGCTTGAATGGAGTCATCATTGCATAAGTCATTAAATAACTGTATGTCTCCAGAAACTGAAATGTTCTTATCATCACAGGAAAACCAAGTAAAATAATATCTTTGAATGCATGTCCCCTTAGGCCTCTGTTCATTTACACCTCTCAATATTAAAAAAGAAAATGTTTCAGCTCTTCACCCCTGGATGTTTGTACTTTCTGAAATATAATTCACAGCTGAATTTATAAAATTGAACAAAATCAGCTCCAGATGCCAGAAAAAAAAGTTTTGTAGGCCAAAGTTTGAGGAGAATCACTCTCAAAAAACTTTTTTTTTCAAAACTACAGAGTTATTTTTAAAAGTCTAAACCTGAGAATTGTTCTGAAAGCAGCGCACACATCATCAGATGCAGCAAAAAAAAAAATGAAATGAGAGATCATGTGCTTCCATTTATTATGTGCTATTTGCATATGATGTGACAGTACATTACTTCTAAATTAGTTTCAAAATTAAAATATGCAAATTAGAGTGCACATCATGTCTGACACTCATCGTGGTGGTCATTAGTGTTTGTGACTCTTTAAGCTTTGTGGCTCCTGATATGTTGGGTTTTAAATTAGTGCTTCTTATTTCAAGGAACAGTGAATATTTTATTCTTAATCCAAAACAGTGTCACTTCAGTGTGACAAGATAGACTTAGATGTGACATCCAGAGGTGTAAAAAGTTTATATTAAACTTCATCAAGTGATTTAGATGATAACTACATTCAGATCAGCCTTGTGAACATCTGTGTGACATTTTGAACTTTCTAAGTTTATCTGTTCCTTCAGTGCTCATCCAGCTTGTAATTATAAGACATACGTGAAAATGTATGCACAGTTGTGCATTTCAAATGAATTAGTATCAGTATTTTTTTGCTGAGCATCAGCACATACTGTCCTAACTACACCTGATTAACAAAAATGCATAGCTGCTCATAGCTCCAAAGATTTTGTATCATTTGATTTGGTGCTATACATTTAAAGATTGATTGATTTATTGATATCTGTCCACTTCAAGGGATGGTTCACTTTTTTATTAAGTGGGGTTGTAGGAGGCTTATTTTAATAGTTATTATGTTAGCCACAGTGATTTTGATCAGCTCTACCACTGTAAGTAGAGAAGTAGGGCAGAGGTCTAGCCTTACATTGATGCAGATGGGGCCAAGCACTCAGCTCAATTTAGCAGATTTTAAGAAAATGCAAAAAAAACAGCTTCGGGTTTTTTGTTCACCATGCTAAACAAAATTATAATGCTTCACATTTATGCTAGTGGGCCCCTGTGTTTATGGCTGTACTTTACTCCAGGCGCAAGGACAAATGGACCATGCAGCCTGTTGGTGTATGACCAAAACAAAGAGGCTTACTAGTGGAAAATTAAACCATTTAAAATGTGTTTAGTAAGGTGGACAATCACACCAAAGCTGCTAATTCACTAAATTACAGAGAGCTCTTGGCCCCATCTACAGCAATGTATAGCCAAACCTCCATGCCAGGTCCTTCCTTAAAGGCTCACTGTGGCTTATGTATTTATTCCTGAAATAAACCTCATATAACAACACTCCAGAAATGCTGATCTACCCCTTTAGAGATTGTGAGCTTTGAGGAGATGATAAACTTGTCAGATAAATTGTGATGCCAGACTGAGGAAATAAGTGTGAATTTGATGGTTAAATACAAAGCCACTTCTTCGAATGGAGAAAGCAACTTCATTTGGAAAAAATATATACTTTCTTTATGTCATGGGAAAACCAGATCTGTATTTGAACTTTTCCTGATTTTATGACGACTGTTACTCTTTCTTTTATGAATCAGTGCTTTTGATTATGCTCCATAATTGTCACTAAAATTTTATTCATTTCAAACCAATGAAAAGCATCAGAAAGAGCTTAATACCGGACTATGGAGCTCCATCTGGACTCATTGTTTATAATACCTCTTAGCTCCCTCATCTGTTGAACATTAATAATAAGCTGAATGTTTAAGACATGGACTCAAGTTTTGCACACATAATAAATAAATACATATGTTTAGCTACATAAGAGCAAAGGAAGTAATTGAGATGCATTTTAATATGCCTTGATAATGATTCTGTCTTAAATGTTCTGGTCATGGAGTTAAATATTTTGAGAACAAATTATGAAATGTCAGTGTTTTATTGAATCATGAATTTTAGCTGTTTTATTATTCTTAGCAATCTTTTATTATTTATTTCAATGTATTTATTTTGTAAGGTGACATAGCAGGTAGTGCACGTGCCTCACAACAAGAGGGTTGATGGTTTGATCCTCATGTTGGTCAGGGCCTTTCTGTGTGGAGTTTGCATGCATGGGTTCAGACCAAAAACATGCTCATCATGTTGATTGGGAACTCTAAATTGCCCTCGGGTATGAGTTTGAGAGTGAGTGGGGGTCTGTCTCTCTATATGGCCCAGTGTCAGCTGGGATAGGCTCCAGCTCCCCATGACCCTGAAAGAGATAAGCAGCATGGATGATGGATGGATGGATGTAAATTTATTTTGTAAAACATTTATCATTTTTCGTGCCAAATCGCCAAGTGTTTTATTACCCATAGCTTTTATTTGTTTACTGGCTTATACATGTAGTTTATGGTTTATCTGCTATTTTTTTTACTTTATTTCCTTAAGGTTTTCATTATTATTATTGTTATTCTTGTTTTATTGTTAATCTTTTTTTTTCACGTTTTATTTTTTTTAACATCATCTTCACTGTTTTCTTTTTTTTTTTCATTATGAACTCCTGATTGTATTTTACTCACTCCCTCAGTTCCCACAGTTCTGTTTAATCATGGCCTTCAATGTTTTTTTGTTCAACATGGGTTTGTTTGTTCATGTAAAGCACTTAGTGCCGCATTTTTTAAAAAAATACTGATAATTTAATGACATCCTAGAAATGCCAGTTGTGACATCACAGTGTTTTTCCTTTTATTTTAGAATTTATTATTATTATTATTATTTTTTCATTCCTTGAAAAGAGCTTTAAGTGATAGCAAATTTTGGCCAGACAGCAACAGTTTCATCCATGTCTGTGCAACAGCTTCCAACTGTACCTACAGATGTAGATGAAGCACTAAAATGGCTAACAGCCCCAGCTTAATAGAACTCTCTGATACTGATAATAGTCATAAAGAAATTATAACAACAGAAATTATTTAACAGATTATCAGTTTTAAGTTGTACAGATGCAGAATTGTTTACATGATTATTGAAAAGTTTATGTGACATCTCCACATAAAACATATATACTACAGCATAGTTACATCCAGCCAGAGTAGGTCTTCTTTTTTCATTTTAACCTATTTGCACCATCATTTCTTAATTAGATATTTTGGGGGCTATTGTTGCAAGGTCCACGGCAGGAAGGTGTACTTTTTAATAAAGACAAACAGCACCACAGTTTTGTCCTCTGTTCTGCACCACTGTTAAGAAAACTATTTTGAGAAATAAAACTGACTTTTTACTCACTGGTGGAAGTGTAGCAGGCAAATTACTTTTTTGAGCAAACCCCCTACAATCCAGGCATGATCTTCTTTAGGATGCTATTTTTAAGGCTTCCGTGTAGTTTTTTTTGTGCGGCAAAATATCTTATTCCGTCTCCAAATGCGGATGGTGCATTTTGTATGATGTGGAGGGAGAAAAGAAGAGTCCGTCTCTGTGTGCTGCACAAAGCTTTAGACAGCCTCTGCACCCGAATGAACAAAATACAAAAGTTCAAACGCAACAGTCAACCAACAAGAGCACAAAGTAGAGGCAAAGCTAACCACTGTGTTTTTTTTTCTTCTTGCATTGCTTACAGACATATCATTAACTGAAACTGCTGGATGTTGTGCGCACTGCGGTTCACTCGCTCACAACGCTGGGCGTTTCGAGACACTCCACTGTTTTAATTGTGCTTTATCCCAAGTTTTCAACAGCGGCAAGACTTAAAGGCACACAAAGGATTGGAAATGGATCAGAATTTGTGTAGAAGATTGTGTCTTATAAACAAAAAAAATGCTAAATACAATTTGAAACAAAACAAAAGGATTCTTTGGACAGGACTCTAAATGATCATACTGGCAATTCAACTAGCTGTGGCATAAGGTGTGAGCCTTGAGAATCTCTACCCGACAGCTTGTGCAGTTGGCCCACCCTAAATGACTTGGAGATAATAACCTTTCCTTGCTCAGATTTCAGTTGATACATACCTGGTATTTAAATGCAAATGACCACTGATAGAGAATTCCATTTAAAAATGGAAGGGCACTATGCTGCTGTTGTGTGGTTATGACCAATCGTATTGGCTGATTTAATGCCACCCAAGCTTCAATCCTCGTGAGGGTGTGCCTTATGCCTGCCATGTCACTCTGCTGAGCCGCGGGTGGATCCAAAAGAGATGTGAAGGACTGGAACTCAACTTTTACCCAGGGATAAGACAAACTCATACAAAGTCAATAGTGCCTTTTTATATTGACCTCAGCATACATTTGCAGTCCATTTCTTCTTTTAATTTATTTTGTTTTGTTTTATGTGTCTGTTTGCAAAGCACTTTGTGCTACATTTTCTTGTATGAAAAGTGCTATATAAAAAAAAACTTGATTGATTGATTGATTTCTTATTTCTGATTAATGTCATTTCCCATTTGATTGTTTTTATGTTTTGTACTTCTTGTTGTATATGTGCAACTTAATTTTTTAACTATTTTTAGACCTTTTTCATGTTGTTGCTTTTCATGTACATATGTGTTTCACCAGGGTTAGAGAGATTTTATGATTGCTTGTATGTCTTGTACATACATGTGGAGCCATTTAAATCTTCCCCACTATCCTTGAGTGAGTCTTGGCTGGACTACCAGAACCTGCCCACCCTCATGGCTGTAATAAGATCCCCTGCCTTGTACAGATAAGATAAACATGATAATACTTTTATGTTGGACATTAAGTGCTGCTTGTTTCCATGTATAAATGAATGAAATAACATCTGAGAAATGAGTCGTCAGCAGTTGAACAAAGATTGTCTACACATCATGTGCTTCATGTGTCAGAGAACCATTTTAAACAAGTTCTGAAAAAAAAAGAAAAATTTTTAGAGTAACCCACAAGAAGAGGGAGCATATTGCAACTTTTAAATGAACAGGTCCAATTGAGCATAGCAGGACACAGAGTCAAGATGCTATCATGCCAGCATTTCATTGCTAAAAAGCTGATCCAAAGGTAGCCCATCACTGCTGACAATCAGCTGGTTTGCCTCTGAGTTGACATTGGCTAAAAGCACTCAGACTACTTTATTTAAGATAGTCTGGCTTACCTACTCTTCACTGCTCCCATTTCAAACTGCTTTGCAGCCCTCCTCCACCCCAGCTCCTCATGTATGCCATTTTCACACAAAACCAACTCACAATTTAAATTAATGTGGGTGGATAAAAGCAGAATATATAAGCCTCCTTTTTTATCTTTTATTTTTTATTTATATTTTCTACATATGTGTGTTACTGATGTGCCTTGCAAGGACAGCTTAGGTAAGCCAATTCTACTAGCTTCGAACAATGCCATATTTTGCATTGTTTTACAAGTCTTAGAGATTTTGAGATACCCTCTTGCGCTCTACTGTATCTTTGTCAATTTTATTTTGCTGAGGCCAAGTTTTTAAGGCAGTCAAACCATTCAACAATCCATTATCTGGAGCCTATCCCAACTGACATTAGGCAAGAGACTGTTTGCCAGACAATCCGCTGGACTGACATAATGAGACAGTTAACCACTCACACAATGCCTAAGGGCAATTTAGACTTAAAAGTTAACCTATCAAGCATGTTTTGGGTCTGTGAGAAGTAACCAGGATGACTGAAGAAAACACACACATGCGCAGGGAGAACACGCAGACTGTACACAAAAAAGGCCCCGTCCAGCCAGGGAGTTAGACAGGTAGCCTTCTTGCTGTGAGGCACGGGCACTACTGTTGCACCACCATCCATCTTAAAATCAAATTGATTAAATATCAAAGAGAATTCATCTTACCTCATGACTGTCATCAAGTATAGGACAGAGTTTAACAAGGGGTCAATTTGCTTATGTATGGGTAACTAACATCCAAGTTAGTATGCATTCAAAGACAAATCACACCATAGAGAACAAAAGTAAAAGGAAGGATTTAGAAATGTGTAACAGTACAATAATCTCCAGAGCTGGGCCATTGTGCATTAAGCAGAAAAATGGACAAGCAGACTGGTGGTATCAACTAAGATTCACTCGCATGACCCCGCTTTTGGTTAAAGCTTAACAAAGTGCACATGCTGCTTCGACCGATCTGAGGCTCATTAAAATTACAACTAAAATTCTAAGTCTTTGCAAAAAACTGCACCTCTACGGACAACCAGGTGCATGCATTTCCTGGGTAATGATGATCATAATGACCAGGTTGGCCTTGGTGCAAGGTTTCCAGTTTCAGTGTTTTCCCCTAGTGCCCCTTTTTTTTCCTGTTTGTTGTCAATACTTCATGTTTAATGCTGCTCTGCATTAATTGTTCCCTGTAATGACATCCTGCAAAGCCCTTTGAGCCCAGCATGTTTGTGTTGCCCTCAGCTGTGATTAAGGACAATCCAAATAAAGCTTTTCCTCTGTAAGTGTGTGCGGGTGTGTGCCAGTCTTTGAGTGACACATGAAGTTGTTCCAGCACCGAGTGCTTGGTGGCTGTTCAGTGGCTTAAAGGTTGTATACTCTTACTGCATACAATATTTGCTTTAACTGTGTATCATTAAGTTTGAGGTCAATTTATTCTCAGCACACATAGATGTTTTATGTTTTTCAGACTTACAGATAAGAGCTCTTGTAGGGCTTACTTCTTTTTTCTGTGTTTTTGAATAATGAAATCTGGTTATTTAGCATTTTTTCATTTTGACAGGACTTTAGATAGAGTAGGAAAACTGGAAGAGAAAGTGAAATTGGTCAGTGAACTCCAGCTTCTGTTGTGTTTTTCTATTATACTGACTACTTACAGCTGCTTTAGGTAACACCCACCCACTCACACCTGTTTAAGCCTTTGTGGTTGAGGTTGCTTTGTTCTGTGTCCAAGTATCAATTAATCCCATTCATATACATCCACACTAGAGCTACCAAGAAATACCGGTATGGATGATAACCATCCTTTTTTTTATAAATTCCATTATCATATGGAGCTAAAAATAGAAATATGGCAATACTGTATAGGTATTCACTTCATAATGGGTCAATGTTTGTCCTTACAGAGGCAAGCAGAGTGAAGCAGATACACACATGCACACATTCACACAGAACGATGCAGCGTCCACCTCATGTACAGTGTGCATGTTTACAATGTGTGTTCCCTCCTCTGTTAGTTTGATATCTGTAAACAACAAGAAAATTATGTTGTATGTTCGCTCGGCAAAGAGATATTGTGCATCTTAAAGCCTTGACACGGACTATGTGCCGGAATATATTAATGCAGATTGACTTTATCCAGGGCTGCAGCCATTATATCTCAGTTTTAACTGATGTTAAAACAGCTTAGATGTGATTTTAAACCAATATCTCTGTTGTTTAAGTCAGAAATTATCCACAGAAGCTGCTAAAAACAGAACATATCCACAAAGTTGCTGCTAAACTTTAGCTAAGAAAAGTTCTGTCAGTGATGACAGAGACATCCGGAAATATTTTCACAAGAAGTCTTTATCTGCAACTATGGGCAAATGCTTTTACTTTGAAAGCTAAGCGCAACTGAAACAGGAAATTGTGTGTTTTCAAACAGCACCTTATCAAAACAGACTAAAACTGAGATCAAACAGTGATGAAAACATCTCTGTGTGTGTTTTTTTTACACAGGCACAAGTTCTTTGGGAAACAATTGGCTTGATTTGGGGGGTAAGAAGGGGCTGTGGATCTTGAAAATGTATTTTTAAATACACAATCTATTTTAGCTTTGCAATGATATCATTGCTGCACTGAGAAAAAGCAAAATAAAGGAATATCTGAATAACTGAAATACACCCTTTATTTTGGACATCTGGGTCATATCTCTCCACACTAACATCTGATTGGCTTTTTCATAATTTAATTAGATTTTTGTTGTTGTTTTATAGTAGTTTTTTTCATTAAGTTATGGTTGCAGAAAGTCTCCACTTGCACAAATTGTTAAAGTCATTTCTTATAAATGAGCAGTAGAGAAATCCAAATCAAATCAATATTAGGTGTGACCACCCTGTGTCTCCAGAACAGCATGAATTCTTCAAGGTAAACTTGTGCACAGTTTTTGAAGGTACTCAGCAGGTAGGTTGTTCCATATATCTCTGAGAACTAACCTCAGATCTTGTGTGGATGTATGCTAGCTCAACCCAGAAACACTCAAAGATGTCATCTGAACATGCAATCACTTCCAGGATGCCTTATTCTTCTTCACATTGAACCAAACTGCCCTCTGCATCAGCCAAATATTTCAAATTTTAAATCAGTCCAGGGCGCTGGCTACCATTTTTCCAAACCCAAGTTATGTTTTCGTACACAGATGTGTGCTAAGCTTTGTTTCCAAACCAGAGGCATGGCATTTTAGCCAAAATATTTCCACAAAGCCCACTTCTGGCCAGTCTTCTCTGGGCAGTAATAAGTGTAACTGTCCTGGGTATTGAGCACTACATCTATGGACCTCAACATTGCCTTGTACTTCATCAAATGAGCTTAAAAAGGACATCTTGAAATGCAGGCCTGCTTTGAAATCTTTGCCTAGGAGAGACATTGCTGATGTAGTACAATTACCTTGTGTCTCGTTCCTGTGCTCACTCTTGTCATGGTGTATGACCTGTGACATGACACCGCCGTCATGACCTCACCTTGGCAGCAGAGTGTGGCTGTTCCTCACACAGTTTTATATGGTGATTTTCACGCTACTTAGAGTTTGTAGCACAAAACAAAAATGCTCCAGTGCTGTGAACTAAACTTCAAATCTGCTCAGACAACAGGAGGATTTGGAAAAAGACATCAAATCTTGAGTGATGAAAGTGGTCATTAAAGGGATGAAGATGTAAAAAAGGATAATTATATTTTCTGATTATCAACGAGGTGACTTCCTTCAGAGTTTTTTAGAGGAACGATTCCCAAGAGTGATTCAGATCTTCACAATACTTGTTTTTTGAAAATAATTGGCAAATTCAAAAAGTGTGCGGGAGAGGTCTGTTTCCTTTACTAATCACGGCTCATGCGGTATAAAATCCTGAACACACAAGTCTTACCGCATTGATTGAAATAACATTCTTCAGACATTATAAGAAAGCAAACAAATGGATTTTTTTTTTTTTCTGTGGAGCAATCTCAAGGTAATTTTGTAGCATAGCTTAAGATGACTCACAGTGGTTCCACTGCAGCTGCATACAATACAGCAATTAACACAAAGCAAAGGGTCACGCTCATAACCCTAGCAGTGTAACTTCTGTATAATCCTCTTCAGCACTGAATGCCTGAAGCTATCATGTTTCAACAGAAAATGTAACTGATCCACTGCATTGGTGATGATAATTTACAGTTCTGTGTTGCCTTTATGGTTAAATTTGCAGATTTATAAACACATATGTGTGTGGGCTCTGTGTAAAATAAAAGAACTTTGATGAATGTCTTTTTTCTTTTACACTCATATTTACTAGCCTGTTGAATAATCGCATCTGTCTATTTGTCATTTTTTCAACCAGTCTTTGGTATATGGTTGAAATCAAAGCATGTTAAAGTGGATTTGAACAGTATGCAGTTTTACAGGTAGTAAGACAATTATCTGAGCATAGCTAGTGTGAATGAACACTATGAAGCTGTCCAATAGAGAAGATAGAACTAGGGTGGTCAAACAATCATTTTTCAAAATCCCAAATTAACCTCTGAATGTCTTTAGAAAACTCTCATTATTGCCATTATCCATCGGATGATCAAATTACTTGTATTTAAAAATGATTTTTTTTTAATTACATTTTAGTTTGCAATCTCTGAAGCTGAGTTTTGAATAGAAACCTTTTTATAGATTGGCATAAAATAAAGAACTAAAATTGTATCCATTTAGGGCATAAATATAAACAATATTAATATTTTAAATTTCCAAGTCATGGATTAATTTTCTACTCTTGATTTAAGGATGAAAACATAAACTTACAACAGCAAAATGAATGTGTTACAGAGTGACATAAGAATAAACATATTTCAAACAATCCAAAGTGAGAGGAGATATACAAAGAAGAAGTGAGGCTGTAATTTTAAGGAGACACAGTTGGTTAACTGGAGTGTGCCAAATTAGACTAATGAGCACAGGATTAAAAACAGCATGTCCCTGATTTTTTTTTGTTTGTTTGTTTCTTGCCACAGAATCCACTCAGATATTGGACTAGAATGCATCAAGCCCTCGGATCTATCCCTGCTCAGTACAGGCTATTTTAGTGTAAGTCCTCATCAGCTGGGTCTGACCATGTTCCACTCAAGAAGTGATTGTGGCTTCAGTTTTACAGAATATAGCTCTAATGTTTACTATAGCTGCACAGACATGCTTCAACATTTTCTTTCAGTGCCAGCTGCAGGCTGAACAAACACCTGATAAAACAGTGTCACCTATCTGGGGTAGGAGGTGTTTTCTTTAATGACATTATCAGGAGAACATTCAATTCAGTTCAGTTCAGTTCAAATGACTTTATGAATCCATCTTGGTATGATTAAAATTATTAACATTTTTCAGAAGATCCAAAATAAAACACACAAAAACATAATGACATACAAAATAAAACTGAAGCTAAAAACAAAATAAGGCCTGAAACCGTACAGGGATATAAAGAGAATGATTCATAAATAGTCAGACTTGACAAAAACAATCAAAACTACCATTCTAATGCGTGATGAGTCAGAAGGCATTTAAACCAAAGAAGCTTTGAGTCATCTGATTGCAGAGGGAATCCATGATTAAGGATAGCAGTTAGTTTTGCAAACAGGTAAACATAACATTGCCCAAAAGGCAGCAAAAGATATTCACATGAGAGCATGTAATCAGAGGATGCTTACATACAATCAGTCAGCCTTATGGAGGATCTACTTGTTACCAAAGAGGTTAAATCTCTGTTTCACACCAGTGACTTTGGAAGAGATCTGAACAGTTGTGTTAAGGTCATTTCTGTCCTTGACAAAGAGGCTCAATGAAATACAGACTGTTTTAAAGATGGAGCATGCAGCAGAGGTGGGGGGGGAAGGGGGGTAGACAGGCCATGGACAAATATTTTTGCATTTTTGCCATGAATTACAAGTATTTTGCATAACACGAAACCTTTAATTCTGCACACATAAGCCTTTACCTGCATTTATTTCAAAGAAACCTGGAGCACAAATCTTCTCATTGGTTAAACCTTGAGCTTTGAGCCACACTGAGAACAAACACAATGCAAACAAATGTCTTCATGCAGCTCAGCACACAGTCAGAGCAGCCATTGTGATATGGAGTCAGACTTCATGCCCGCTCAGTGTTATCCCCTCTCTGCTCCTACTCTTGACAAACTTTGATTTAAAAAAATCCATAAAAATAAGTGCAAACAAAGACAAATGCACAGCAAAAAAGATGTGTCATCCGGCTTGCATTAGACACAAAGAAGTTTTAAAAAAAATCCACATGCACAGCTGAAAAGGCAGAGGAAGGATATATTTCCGGGTGATTCAGCAGTCCATTTGTGTGTTTGAGGACTGTGAGACATACCAAGCACAAGCACTAACACTTTTTTGGATTTGTTCCCTCCCTCCCTCCCTGCAGGTCAATCACCCCCTGCCCCTCTTTCCTGACAATGAGCCTCGGCTCTGCTTCAGGGTCTGCAGAGTAGGGACACCAGACAGACAGACAGACCTTGTATTCAGGCAGAGCCCATAGGCCTGGCAAGTGTGTCCTGTTTGGCATTTAAAACACCTCCGCTCACTCCCCTGTCGTGGGAGAAGTGACGGACCTGACAGGCTCCGTCTCTGGGGAGCCACCGGGCCTCTTTCCAATCTCCCTGGGTCAGTGCGGGGGTGAGACGCCAGCGTGGAGCTCCTGGCTAGAAACACTAATTATCATGGCTGCCTCGCATTTAGCAGTGCTGTGTTCGGCACGAGGTAGCGTGGCCCTCCTGGTCACGCTGTCAGATACCTCACAGGACTGGCTCTAATTGTGAAGATTGTAAAGCTATGGGTGTTTAGGTTCCAGCCAGCCAAAGGCAACTCTCTGCATCACTGACTTATGTAAATAAATGAGTAAACACACAAGCCTTTAATACCCCTCCCCCAATTTACTCCTGCTGCTGATATTGTTTGTTCTGCCTGTCATTAAAGGACCTCTTTTACTTTGTGTGGAGCTATTTGATTGGTAAATCAGGGAGCAGTCGTGTCACAGATTTCACACTCACACACAGCAGCAGCACAGCATCGCTCTCACTAACACACACAGTAATGCCTCTGCCCAAACTCATGATAATTTAATAAATGCCTGAAGGCAGGGTTTGAGGCAGTGGACAAATATAAATATTAATTAACACACAAGGGACCCAAGTAATGTGTGAAAACTTCTCTGCCTATTGGCTGCTGCCGTATTAAACGAAACTCTGGTCCGATTTTTTAATGCGGTTTCGAATATGCATTAGAACTTCAAACATCCTCTTCTAAAGTTAACATCTTCGCACTGATATTGAGGCTTTAAGTTGGAAGTTAATGCAACTTGCTGTGAGTGCATCAAACTGAAATATCTGACGGTTTCCTTTGAGGAAGTGATACAGTTTTTCACACATCTCATACAATATTGGGAACTTTATTTAAAAGATCTTGCCAAACTCTTTTAATTAATAAGAAGTGAGAAAGCCTCAAATCTCTAATTAAAGCAGCTGATCAATGCAAACAGAACCATGTGGTCAACCAAGAAGCATCTTTTGAAAATTAAAGATTTTATGGCCGCTAATCACTGCTTCTTCTATCCCTTCCTTCTGCAGCTGCACACTGCTGCAACATCCTTCTCGCTAAAGTCTCTCCGCGTTGAGATACTGAGGATCAATAATGTGTCTGTGTGACAGACTTGAGGGCCCTTTGGAGCTCTGCACTCCCACAATGTCTTACTTCACAGCGAGGCTGAGAGAGTGGGCAGTGTGTGACAGGGAGCGCTCAGACGGGTGGGCTGAGTCTTGACATCGGCCATTTCCTTCCACCTCGACAGCATCCCATAACGGAAAGAGTGTCAGTGCCTCTGTGTTATTGCTTACAGAGGTGTCAGAGGAAGTAATAATGCTGTATGTAGCTCAGATGTCACAAAAACTTCCAGGGATTTGGTGAATACTGGGGTTGTTGGCCTTGGATGTTTCGAGTTTGAATTATGATGTAAGATTACTGTGAATATTGGTTGTCCTTTAGCAAGACTCTTAACTCCAATTTACCCCCACAGCTGCATCAGTGCCATGTAGCTGTGTGTGACAGCAATCGAATTATTCAGTACTGATGGATGGTTAGTTAATAGTCTCAACCACCCTTCTGTGTGTAAATGTGGTGTGAATGGAAAAGTGTGACTTGTGGTGTGAAAAGTGCTAAATGGTCAGATAGATTAGGATAGTTAATCAGGAGAGACTACAAAAGCTTTTTAGTTTAGGCCTGTTTCCATCTAACTGTCATGTGCTGCTTTTTAGGTGCAGCGTAGTGAAACAGCAGCTGGATGCTAGTGTCACTCCCTGCAGATTTAGTTTATATGAAGATTTCAGCAGTAATGAGGTATTGACATAGACTTCCCCCTGATGAAGCGTGGTGGAAGATTAAAAGAAAGAGCACGGTACTGATGAAGGGCAGAGCTGGCAGGCCAAAACGTGAAAAATAAGCCTGAATTATGGGGCTTAAATGGATGCATGTCAGGCGTGGAATCAGAGCAGCTTGAGCTGTCTGCATGAACTAATTCAAAAGTGTCACCCTATCAATATAAAATAAGGGCACTGCTGTTCCTTTGAATGTCTTAGTTAATGCTGCAGACAGCTAAGTGGATAACTCAAAAGCATTCTGAACCTTGTGGTATCAAATATTTCCCATTGTTACTATTTTGATATACTAGTCCTGTTAATAGCCAATCAGTAATAAGTCCTGTCTTAAGTGGCTAGGCTAATCTCTAGCAATGTGCCATATAATAATATGATCATGAGAAGATATTTATTCCAGGCTTGACTGTTTCATACCACAACCAGACACATCTGACCCTTTGTCAAGCTCCGGCCTTTCCAAGAAACAAGCCTTGGTTAAGCCCTGCCCTGCTTAGTTACTGTTACTAGGTTAGACGAAATTTGTTGTCTATGGCCTCTCCTACAAAATTACCCACTTCTCGACCAGCTTTTATTCCTATTTAATTAATTTGATTCTTTTTCCACATTTTGCCCAGGTGAAGGAATAAATACAAAACTACAGTAGGGTGTATAAAAAAAAAAAAAAAGTCTTTTAATCCTTCAAAAGTATTAAAAATATGACTGCATAAACTTAGACTCTGCCTACACAGAATGCGTTTGACCATTTAACCTGACACCAGATCAGGATTCTCTGATTCTGATTGGTTGGTAAGTTAACCAATCAGAAAACAAACAGAAGGTCAGTGGTTCCCACTTCTTCTCTACTGTGCTAATAAGCTTTCACATTGGTGATATTGCTCAAATGCCACCCAGAAGAAGAGAGAAGAAATGACCATGGCACTCATCTTTGTTCCTTGCACACTTATTTTGCTGCTACTGTGATTGTTTTAATCATTTTTGATAGACAAACCAGGGCCTTTGTTCTACTTCTTTGTACACATCTGTGCTGAAGAAGATGAAGATTTGCTCCAATATGCTCTTGTCAATATGGACTGCAAAAAAGGTTTTAAAATGCTAAAAAATAAAAATCTAGATATGCATATAAAAGTAAGATTAATTGTGATGAACTACTAACTGTTATATTCAAAATATTCAATTTTATTACTGATTGTAGTCACACTGTGCAGCATTTTGGTAAACATAATTGGTTTTTGTTAATTGTGCTCATGGATTGAACTGGAATTAATTGCAACTTCAAAGTTAATCCGTTAAATCAATATAAAAACATTAACACCTGATTGTATTGGACATTGTATTTCAAAGAAACTTTAACTTTCCGAAAGTCAACCATTTTCTGTCTTATCCTCACACACACACGTACACGTTCTGACAGCCCCATCTTAACTTCTCAAGAGGATCAAGTGCGGATCCCATATTACAACACCATGTAGCGCTGTCAGTGGAAAAAGCTAAGATGAACATTACAGTAATTTCTCCAGTGATGGATCCAGCTCAGAACAGGTGTACAAGAGTATACGTTCAGCTTAGCTCCTCCACGTGAGACTTAGAGATTCAGACACACACAGGAGAAGCTCTCTGATCTCTGGTAAGAAGAGGCCTGGAGTGCCAGGTAGGAAGACGAAGACAGATGGGTATGAGTTTTTCTGCCAGCTGTCTATACTGCCTCCGCTCTGCAGCATCATACATTGGCACAGAGGTTGGAGAGGGCTCATGTTTTTTAACGGATGTCTCGTACATTGAAAGTTATAGCTACAGGCTGGCAACGAGTGCTCCGGGTGTAAATTGTCCCGTCAGCACCACAACCCTAGAAAGAATGTGTTGTGAAGTGAGTGAATGACGCTTTTTTGATTACAAATTGCTTTCATTATTGGGGAGATATATAGGGGATAAGGGACAAAACAAAGAAAGAGAATACTTCTTCAAATCAGAAAAAAATGTCTGCTGTTACTTGTCATTGATTTATTGTAATTACACTTTATGACTCTGACCTTCAGGGAAAAGGGAAAATTGGTAAAAATTGCAAAATGTCTTAATCATCATTAACCTTGCTAAAACAACAAAACAGGAACAAAAGGTAAATTATCACACTGTCTATGATAATTACAAATAAAAATAATATGCAGACAGTGTGTGTAATTGCACGTCAAATTAAATTTAATAGGCTTTCAAATTAGCTTTGTTAGCAGGAAAGTAAAAAAAAAAAAAAAAAACCTTGCCACAACATGGTGTCTACCTCGGTAACAGTGCTCATCTGTGGAGTGTGAGTTTAAAAAAGAACAATCTAATAAATAAATAAATGTTTTCCTCCTGCTTTGTTTGTTCAAGCTGTTACCATGGGTACATAAAAGCAGGAGGCTTCATTTATTCAGAGATTGTGCTGGAAACTAGCTCCTGTTGTTTGAAAGAAAATAAATAACACTGAAGTATCCACTTTTTTATGACAAAGATTTTAGTTTTATGTGCTGTTAAGTTAACGGTATTATGTTGAACTATTTCTCATAAAGAGCAGTGACTCTCTGCAGGGGCCAGGCCAGGCGTTGTGGGCCTCAGGCAAAGATATGACACTAGACCCTACAACCAAAGCCATACACAGGGTTAAAGTTTACTGGGGCCCAGCCTCCATAAGGGTGGGGGGCATAAAAGGATGGAAAATGTTCCATCCTAAATTCAAGCAGTTATAACTAAATTTTACTTTTATCCATAATACTCACATTTTGTGTCAGCGAAACAAAACTACACGTTTATTTAAGGGCCCTTAACTGAAATGTAGCCTGTTACAAAACTTATTTCATTTTCACTCTACATGCCTCCACTTGGTCATATCATCTCACATCATCATGTCAGCTATCATAATGACGACAAAGCACAACTGTACATTCCTGTTTCTCCACCAATTACTAAAAACGGGGACTGATGAGACTTTATTGCTACTAACTGTTCCTGATTCTGCATATCAATCAGATTCTTTAATGATTCCAGTGGATTTTCTGGTTTTCAGTAGCAACAATGCCAAAAACATGGCATACATGATATGTGATGATTTCTTTGTCATCATTTCTGCTGACTGCCACTGATGGGTGTGACATCCTTGATTTGAAGTGCATGCAAAACAAAGTGGAAGGTCTTCATAAGGGAACTGTTTAGTAAAATATCAATAATATTGTCTATTTGAAGGAGTATGAATTTTAAACTGGAATTGGTTTTCAATTAATCATTACCTACAACCACAGGTACAACCTGCTCTGTCCAATTAAAATCACTCCTGGATGATGCAAAAATCAATCTATTCATACATTACCTATAATGCTCATTCCTCTTGGAGCTGCAGCCTAAAAGCGGGGTACATCCTGAGCCACAGAGCTGACATATGTCAACAAACAACCATTCACAAACACTCACAGTCAAGACTATTTACAACCAACGATTAGCTGAAGCATGTTTTTGTTCTGTGGTTGGAAAACAAAGTATTAGGAAGAAACCCTTACATGTACAAGGAGGACATCCATTCTAAATCCTTCACACTATGCTGCCTCTTAATGGCAGCCCTGACAATCTGAATGACATAAACATAAAAAAAAAAAACAAATCTAACCTGATTATTTTCTTGCCTTTGCTGTTCAAAACATTATGAAGCTTTCAGAAACACGTCGACTGTAACATATTCCAACATTTAAAATAAATCCTGTGCTCTTTTTAAGTATTTCGTTGTGAAATGCTGACTTTTTTAAGCCAAAAGTTTGACTCGAGTCTCTTGCGGATTGCCCTCTTTAAATCTTGGTGTAACTCCATTAAACACTTTATCTGGGTAATACTGTCTACCATGCTAAATCGCAGCTTGTAATGGAGGGGCAGATTAAACGGAATCACTCTCACCTAGTGGCAAATTCCACACCAGTAAGCAACAAATGGCATTGCCAAGCTCTCAGTGACATTTCTGGGGATTAGCTTGTGATGCTCCAGTCAAGGCAGGACCCGGCAGGAGGGACAGGGAGCCGAGCATCAAAACACCCTATGCCCACTTACACACAAACACACCGATACACACAAACTGCATTTATGGATACTTTATTATTTATCGCAGCCACATAATATGTGTTTGACTGTATGGGAAAGAAAAGTAAAACACAAATGTGGAATGTTTAAAATGGATGAATTATGAATTTTAGAGTAAAAGGGGAAAAACATCTTTTTTCGTTTCACCAGGCAAAGGACTATGTACCAAGTCTTGACAAGATAAACAAAAAAACATGATAATATTCTAGAATTTTTTTTTTTCCTGTAGGGATGCTGCTTATCATTATTAACTGATTATTTAAAACTAGAAAAGCACTCAGAGAGCGAAGACCTCCACCAAGCAGCTTCAGTCCACTTAGGCAAAAATGGTCCCATCTGGCAATGTTAAAGAATCCTTTGAAAAATTCCTGGATCCAGATGGTGATACGGATCGGTCCCAAAATCTAATAATTTCTTCCTTATCCCATTCCAGACATTTCCTGAAAATTTCATCCAAATCCATCCATAAGTTTTCAAGTTATCTTGAACACAGATAACAGACAAACAGACAGACTAACCAACGCTGGCAAAAACATAACCTCCTTGACGGAGGTAACAAAATTATCATAATCATTTTTGTATCATGATTTGTTAGCTCAGCCATTTTCTGATGTTCTTATTTGAAAACTATCTGTACAAAAAGACATAAAGAAAAACAAAAACTGATGATGATTATATTGGGAGCAATGTTTCTCTCTGGGGCTGAAACAAGCACTGCATGTGCAGTCATCTAAATCTACTTAAGCAGCCAGAGTAAAATCCTTCAAACCTGGTTGGGGGTCCTGTTAGGTAAACAGATATCTAATTTTAGTTTTTGTATTGAGTCAGAGTTGAAACTGACTGTATAAAAGCTAGGTAAAAAATAACTGCCTATGTATGCATGTATTTATGTATGTATGTATGTATTTATTATTAATTTCTCTATTTGTGAAAATACATTAATCGACTTTGTAACATCTTTTGTCCAGTATACACAGTGATTTTTCAAAGTTTCTAAGGTGTAAACACAAAAACAAATAAAAAACAGACTGGAGAAAAATTGGCTGAGTACATTTGGTGCTTTTTGTCACAGAAACAAAACTCCAACAAACTAACTAATAAGCATCCATAAGTTTTAACTATATGAAAATTATTACAATGAAAACTCTTGCACCGTTGCATTTAATCTTATTCTTGTAAAAGCTGGTTTAAGCCAGCTTGTTTACTCTTCTGTAAACAGAAGCTGCTGCACAGTCTGCATTAATGTATTTCCTCTGCCAGCTGAACAGATGTTGATGTCAGAACCATATTTTTCTCAGATGAGCATGCAACCTTAAAGTACTTGTGAGTTCATCTGTACTCTGACCTCCCTTCTTTGTCAGTGCTGTCTATGATGAGAGGGAATTGAATACAGATATAAGTCTGCATTTGTTTGTTTTCAATTGTCTGTTTTTATCTTTTTCTCCTTTTGTCAAGATCTGACTCCCTCTTGATCGGATACCAAATACATGAAAGCTTCTTCTACAGCTTTATAGAAGAAAAAAAGTGTGACTGAGGCAAAGCCACAAAGAGGGAAAGAGCACAAAATATAAAGATAGGAAAAGTACTGGCTGCTGATGGAGACATGGTCTGAAGGGTGATGCATGGAGATCACTAAGAGGTGATATGAAGCAGGGAGAAATGGGGGAGGTGGGGGCAGGTAAGTGAGAAAGAGCAGGGGAGGGGAGTGGGTGAAAATGAGGGGAAGCAGTGAATGTGTTGATGGAACACAGAAAGAAGCAAAAAAAAAAAAAAAAAACCTAAAGGGAGGATGTTGCAGCTCATCTACAGGATCCTTCAGCTCGCAGCGTTGGCGTAACACCCGCGACAACAGCTGAGTCAAAATACTGTCAATCAAAGTGTCGACCTGTTGGAAGGGGAGCCACGGTGAATGATGTTTCAATGTTCAGCTCTTGAAGGGAGATTTCTACACCTCTAATGTGTAAGAGCTCCATTTATCTGCCTCTGTGTGTGTGTGTGTGTGTTGCTGTAATTAAAGGTTTTCATAATTGGATCTGTGACAAGAGAACCTTGATCCACCAAAGAGACATTTATACCTGCAGCATTCAAAACTAAAGTCTTTCTGCTCCATTCAAGTTTAACAAAAAGTGTATGCTGCATGTGTGTGTGTGTGTGTGCCTGTGTGTGTGTGAGAGAGAAACTGTCTAATTCTGAAACACTGCACTAAAAATCCTTCAAGTGCAATGCTTTTTAACCACCAAATAAACATCAATAAAGCTACTTTTGGCTCAGTTAAGGTGAACCTACTTTAAAAAGGCTTTATGCAATAGAGGAACCTCTGTTAAGAGGGTTGTTTATCCAAATGGAGCTGCGCCCTCCAGAATGTGATCATATATTGGTGCTATGTGGTTTTATGGACATTTTCTGCTATCGCCACAGCAATAAAGGCAGATTTTTTGTTAGATTTAGAAGGAACATTGAAAGTTGCAATGGAAGAAACCATATTTTCTTATGTGTAATACAACACATCAACTTTGAATGACTGGGAAAAAGCTCCAATAAAGCCACCCCATCTACCATCTATTATCAGGCCCACCCGTGGAGATGGCTTGGGCCCTGTAAAACCCAATAGTGTCCCTCCTCAGGTGTAATTTTATGGCATAAATCCATGTGTTCTGGAGCAGCACCAATAGTGCCTGACTCTGACCAACATTTACCTTCTAGGCTGGACTATCAACATACTAATGTTTAGGGGTGGGAATTGCCAGCAGCCCCACAATACAACACCATCCCAATACTTAACACCATGATATATTGCAATTTTTTAACTTTTTATTGTCTGCATTAAATCAAAAAAGAAATAAATATGACCTAATTCCATGAAAATTGAACTGAAACATATTTCAGTATACTCGTCATGTCACTTCATTTTGATCAAAAACAGTAATAATACTCAATAGGATACACCAGGAACCTCTAACTGGTCTAGAGGAATAACACAAGGCAGCATTACGTGTGCTGGCTAAATACAGCACCCACTTTTTTGAACTAAAGCATTCAGAGAGCGCAAACCTCTGCCAAGGTAGCTCACATATTGCTGTTACATCTATAAGCAATAGTCTCATGGTAAAGTTACCATCATAATATGATTCATTGACCCTGAAAACTCACACCTAGCACTCAGAATCATGTTAATATCATTATTAGTTAGACAGCTATTGAGCATAAACAGTTGTTTGCTAACGGCAGTTACCTGGATCATCACCAAAATCGAAATTATTTTTAGGTTGGGCCATTACGAAACATCTCCTGAAAATTTCCGCAAAATCTGTCCAGTAGTTTTCGTAATCTTGCTAACAAACAAACAAACACACACACAAACAAACAGACCATTATGGCGAAGGTCCTTGGTGGAGGTAATAAGGGATAACCAATTGATAATAAAAAAAATAATGTATTGATGCATCAAAGAAAACAACGATTTTACTATTGTTTCAAGAGTAATTAAAAAAACTGTTTTTGAAGCTCACATTTTTTGTTTTATTGATCAATTTATTGATTTTTTTTTGAACATTTATTTGAAAGTGTTATTGATAAAACTTACTAAAACATACAAGGTAGGCTGTGGTTTTAACCCTTTGAAGCATAACTAGGTCAGACATGAGCATGTAAAGCTGCTCCAGTGCTTTGCCTTTTTAAATATTTCATTTCATTTTTATTCATTTCACATTTAGGATATTCCGAAAGAACATGTTTTGGTGTCTTCTCGTGTCTTTTTTGTAGGTTTAAGAAACTGTAGATTTTGGATTCATTCCTCTTTTATGCTTTCATGACTGGGTCAAAAATGACCCTCATGTTTTTTCAGAGGAAAACCTTCCATGCTAATCATTGATGCCTCTAAAGGGACAGTTCAACTGTCAACCACGAAAACAACACTTTGCAGTGTCACCCCTAAGAAAGATCAGAATTGCAAGCTTGGTGTTGGGATCCATGCGCTCTAAAGGAACATGTCCTTGCAGAAGCCTGAACCAAAGTTGGCTGACCATCTCACTCCCTCCCCCAGGTCACACGTAGGTGTGAACCCTCTGATAAGGACAATAAGACCCTGCTCTGCTATGCTGTCTTTCCCTTTCTGAACCATGGAGAGAAGGGGACACAGCTCCTCTCTCTCAACTCTCAGAGACACAGAGCCTCTCCAGTCTCTTCTCAGGAATACAACTCAAGACTTCTTCCACAGTCCTGCTCAATGCAGACTGTAGCACCGCAATCCTCACAAAAACAGTAACGCGACAGCCTGCTTAAGGAACAGGAGTTCCTGATCGAAACAACAAAAAGCAACATGACAGAGTAAGCATCAAGCTGCTAACTCCAGGGACAAAGAAGCAACCAGTGATCTTCAGAGCCAGAAGCTGAAGGGCCAGACCGGCCTGGAACCCACTGGAAGCCGCCAAACCTGCAGTACTGGACTTTGCAGAGCATCACCAGAAAGGACACCTCTTTATACATGGACTTGGTAACGTAACTGGGCCTTACGTAGTTTAGCATAGCACAGCTAAGCACAGGACATTTTGATTTCTACAATTGCTGCATTGTTTTATTGATTATGTTCTTTATGCTTTAAGCTATGGCTAACTGCTGCTAACTATATTTTAACTTTACCACTTCATGTAGAGACATCAATCTTACACAAAGAGACCATTTTCCTCCACCACTCCCCATGTGGTCCTGGTTGTAAATGCTTTGAGCCATGCAGTCTTAAGACATCCTTTAGAGGCAGCCATCTTGCCTTTGTTACACACACACACACTTGTTCATAGGACTTTCTTAGGTTAGATATTGTATGTTTTCATGTTTGTTTGTTAATAAATGATTTTGAACACAAAGTCAGTTTCTGGTCTGTTAATGTAGCATAAGAATGAATCTTGCCAACCTCTTCTCTGCAGAACTCCAAATCCTTCAACTTTGACAGACAATTGATTGGGTAACTTTGGTTATTTTTATTAACTTAATTATAATCATGGTTCATTCATTTCCCTTTATGGGTGGTGCCCCGAGGTAGATTTAATGTAAATTAAATCCCATTACTTAATATAAATTATTATCAATTATTTCTGATAGTCAATATTATTAAGTGACACAGTGAATAGTTGTCCACTGATCATAAATGCACAACACTTGGATATATGCAAATATTAAGCTGGGCCCTACAAGTCATTCAAAAAAATATTAACATTAGCATGACCAGTTGGTAGCATTAGCATTCCTGGTCCTGGCTCCAATTAGTTTCGGAGCTTACTGAATAAAAGATTGTTGCAGGTCTAAACATGGCTATACAAAATAACACTGATTACCTAATGAATTAGTCCATTGGCCCAACCACAGTATTAATATTTTTAGAAATGAGGGGTAGTACAGTTTTAAGAAGTGACTTACTTTTTGAGACATGTATCTATTTGTGTCTTTAATGAGTGATTGTGAGTATTTGGGTTAAAAAGGTGATCAAACTTTACATTTAGGATGAACCATCTCTTTGTTACCCTTTATGGGCTCCTCCCCGACTCTTGGTCCCAGGAAGGGCCTTCACTGAAATCTGAGGGGGGCCCATTTCCACATAGATCTTTCAGGGGGCCACCTGTGGGCAGGCCTGCTCACATGAAGACATGCACAGTGGTGTCTGACCTGACTAAACTGGATGTTTTAACACTTAATTTGTTTTTAGAGAAGGTTAATGTAAACATTTTTTCTAACTCCATCATCCAATAACTGTTTGCCACCTTCTCCTCTTTACAAACTTGCTTGATTTTGCCCGTGACCTTTCTCTTCTACCACTTACAGGATCAGTATGCTTTCAACTCACAGTGATTACTTCTCACCCTGTCAGCTCACCTTGACATCTCCTGTCAGCCCTTCATCTACTTTCAATGCTGTTATTTTTTTTCTCATCTCTTATTAGTTGTACTCATCTGAAGTCTCAGCTGAGCACTCGTCTTTCTGTCTTCAACCCTGTCATCTCTGAAGGACCACAAGTCCTTGTTAATCCTCTAAAGTTTGATTCCAAAGATGGCCAACCCAAGTATTGATTATCATTTATGTCTTTGAAGACCATTTAATCTATTTAAATGTGATTTTGTTTTTGTAAAGGGATAGTCTGCTGTGTGCATTAACCCCAGACTGCCTAGCAGGAGGCTCTGAGAAGTCTTTATCTGAAAAGTTTGTTGTAGGAGCTTTTTTTTTTTTTTGGGGGGGGGGGGGTTGAAAAAAAAGACAACAATAACAAACAAACTTCAGGCATCATCGACTCAAGAACAACAGCAGTAAGAGTGTCATCCTCTACGACTGACAAAGTCCCCGTCAGCCTGTCACCACCAAATATGTCACCTTTGCTGACCCTTAATTGTTGATTTCCCCTCGGCCATTCAGTGTCATTTTAAATATTCGGATGCAGCAGTGAGATGCGTCATTCCACTCAGCTGTGTCAAAATCAGATTATCAGTCCCTGAGATATTATGTATGACACATTGATGAGCAAACAAGATTTTTTCTTTTCCACTTCTTTTGTCTTGTAGTCTCACACCCTTTTATGGGAATGCAGTGTCTCTTCACCACCATGAAAAGTATATTTGCTTGAGCTGTGTCACAGTGGATTTAGCTACTTATTGCTAAATTATATTAATGGTACTGACTTTAAAGTATTTTCAGCTCTCTATATTAATTAAATAGAATAAAAACTAGGGATGCACAACATTGGATTTTTGTCAATATAATGAAAAAACTGAATGTAGTTCTTTTTGGATCTCACCTAAGACAAATTGTATTTTTACAGCAGCAATAAAAAATCAAGCTTCATATGCCCTTTTAAAAGCTAAAACACTGAGATTAGAAAAGATTTATATATTGTCTGAAATCCTGCAGGTCCATGTTGCCAAGCTCCAAACCTCTACAACTTCACTCGGCTAAAAGCTGAACATCCCAATCAGGGAAAGAGGCAGGAGCTGCAGACGTGACGACGGCAGGACAATGGCGGCCTCTGAAGTGGTCTGCGTGGATGTTGAAATATCTGCAGTTTTATCAGAAATGGACTCTATTTCTTCTTTTAAAAAGGACCAAGGAACATCACTTAAAGCTTTTCTTATGGAAAATGATGTTTTTGCTCTGGTTGTGAAAAAGATGGGAAGGACTCCAAACCCCATTGTGATAATCATGTCTCTGCTGGTTGCCCTCATGGACAATCAACCAGAGAAGCCGGGAGGCTGGGATATCACAGCTGAGAAACTGGGAGGGAATTTGAAAATCCTTCGCGGACGATGCCAGTTAGCCTATGGTAGTCGTTGTTACTCAACTCAACACAACGATATGAAACCTTTTTTTTTTTTTTTTTACAGAACACTACTGTAACTTCTTTATTGGCAAAAATATCGGACAAAAACAGGTAAATTGAATACATATATACATAATTGATACATAAACATAAAAAGGGAGAAAAACAAAGGCTGTTAAAGCTAATCGAAGTGTCGACTCTAACTAAATTATCCAGTTGTATTCTAACACCATGTTTTTAAGAATCCAATTTTGTGTTTGAGCATGTTAACCCTGAAACCTGATTTCAAAAACCAGGACAAGCATTTAAATAATCATAATTAATTTCCAAGAGACCATGTTTTGTTTGCTGGACATTAGTTGTGGCATTTATATGCCATACTATGTTTTCTGCAGCCTCAGGTCTGACCAGGTCAGCAGTTGTCCACCCCTGGTCTGGAGTTTTGATCAAAAGGTGATGATATGTTTGAGTGGGCTGTTATTTATTATTGTACTTAAAATGTGTTAACACATTATTTACATCATAAATCTAGGTATCAAGCTCTGTCGTCTCATACAAAACCTGTTTAGCTTTTATTTAGTTTATTCCAATAAACATCAACCTTCTAAACATCTGCCTGAGTTCTCAGTGTGACACTCTGAGTTCTAAATTGGTCAATTTCAGCAATTAACACAGAGGTATCAGCCTGGTTCCTGGTGGATTTTTACATGAGCTAAACGCCATATGCTTCACTCAGAAATTCACTGAACACGTTCACACACACACACACACACACACACACAAGCACAATCCCTCCATACTCCTCTGAACGGTGAGATTTCATCCCGTTTTTGAGACAGGATGTCTGAAAGGATTCATCACGGTGACGGCACCACTTCAACACATTTCTCCGTTTGTCAGAAGTCCCTTTCTTAGCGCTTGTTCCTCGCCTGTCCTCGCTTCCCTCTGGTGTATTGCTGTGAGTCCCGCTCAAAGCACACAGCGGGGGATTAGTCCCTATCACAGCACTCACTACCCCCAGATCAGTTCAGCAGGGTTAAGGTGCAGCTTTCTCTGAAGATATCGTTTTCTTTATGAAAAGTCTCACAGCGACATGTTAAGACGCCCGGGCTGAGAGGAACTTTAATGCCATGATAACCCATTTAAGTTTACGTCTCAGGATAAACACCACCTTTCTTTGGCATCTTTGTCTCTCCTTTTTTACTTTCTTTAGGTGTTGGGACCTGAAGGTTTGTGTTACTGCTCAACGTTGCAGCTGGTTATGACAATATTTGTGTTTTGCTCGCTCTTTTAAAGTAAAGTATTAAAACTAAGAGATAACAGTAAAGGATGAAGGGAATAAAAAAAGGAAGACTGTTTTGAAATATTTTGGATGAGAAATATTGCACTATTTAACAGGCATCTGTGCCATAAAACCTGCAGTGGTAAGCTGTTTTTCAATTTTGCTTTGCTACAAATAGGGGTAGGCCCAAGTAGGGCCTCTCTGACGAGCGTCTGATTGGGAGCATTATTTTCACTTGAGGACTAAAACAACCATATTCTGTCAGAGCTTTGTTCAACCAATTGAAATTAAAATTTAAAGTCTGTTCTCTTGTCTTCTACAGTCAGTCGGTCATTTCAGTGTGATTTAGATACTCCTGCTACAGTCACCTCTGGTTCATATCATCAGTTTGAGCCAAGTTGGCCTCACCACCCATTTGAATACAGAAGGACATCTTAATGTAGTCTAATTACTGAAGAAACACTAATCACCAAAATGTTCAAATAATAACTGACTCAAATCGAAGTGTCCTAATTAAAATACAATACATGTCATGCTTAGGTATGTGTATTACGTTTATGGGGTTTTCCTGAGATTGGCACTAGGGCTGGTTGATATCAATCAATACAATTTATTTAGTGTGGAATTCGAAAAAAAAAACCCAAGATTTTCACAGAATCATGTCTGTGAATGTAGTTCAGCTTTCAGTGTTAACACTGACAAGTTTACCTATATCAGAACCTCACAGTGTACCTGTGCACCTTTACATATAAACCAAATCACAACATGCACTGAAATTCATAGAGGGAAATTTGGTTTTATTTTACAGCACACTGTATTTTGATCAAGTTATAGCAAAACTGTTTGCATAATTTTGATGTCATTTGCAGTTTTTACAGTGAGATGTAAAAAAGAGTAAAAATCAGAAATGCATTGTGGTGAGAGGTTATTTTTTTAAGGCTATATCCCCCGGCCCTAACTGGCGCTTAATCAATACTTTCAGTTCAGTGCAGATCTTTAATAGATTCTTAATCAAAACTCTTGAGATAAATATACATATATACAGAGAGAGTAAGAGAGAGAATCAAACAAATAAATAAAAAAGAATTCTCTAAATAGGAAAAACACTAGTTTAAATTTTTCATACCTACTTTTCAAAAAGTGTACATTAAAACCAAAAGTCCCCAGAAAATACTTTTGAAGTTTCTTTCCTCTATGATATTGGAGTTTGTTGTAAACCCCTCTGTTTCATGCAATGTTTTGCATATGTGTCATTTCATTTCAAAGACAGCGTGTGACATCAAATTGGGTAATGTAGTAACTCACTCAGTAGTAATCATTTCTGATGTAAGGATAAAAATCCAACCCAACAAATATAAATATACGAAAACATTGTCACACTAATCAAATATTTAGCACAGATTATTTTAAAGACTTGTTTTATGTTGGCATAAATGAATCTGAAATTTTCAAATACATGTTAACATGTTTGTCCAGCACCATGTTCTGTCTTCAGATATCAACCTAGGCTTGAGGTTTGTAGTCTTATCTCATTTGTTCTAAAGCAAAAGCATAGAGTTTGAATGTAAAACACATGGCTGAAGGAGTTTGTTTCAGTGTTTGACATACAACAGCTCGCTGCTTGCTAACTTGCTGGAAAAGGCAACAGGATGTCTGTAGCATTGTTTACTCTTGATGCAACACATTATATGGCTTCTGTTGCCCGTCGTCTGTTTCTGAACAGGGGCATGCAAAAATGAACAATGGGAAAAGAAGACACAGATGGCTCAGTGTCTTTGGCTCTGACTTTGTGAAATGTACAGAAATGAAGCAAGAACAGTTTTGTTGAAAGTTTTCCTGGTATGTATCAAATGTCCCCACTCTTCCTTATGTTTGTCATGATTGTATTATTCAGTTCTAAATTTGTTGCCATATTCATGTCATATAACATAAATAAATCTTTATTGTGTTTTCATTTCTGACAGAAAACCCGGCCATAGATTTGTTTTCTTTGTAGGGCTGTAAAGAGAAGGTGGTTCTGCTTTGACAGGAGAAACAGCTGTCAGCCACCAAATGACACTTCATGACACATCTCTGGATCCTTAATTAACACATTCCAACTTGTTTGTTTCAGACATTCTCACACAGAAGTGCACAGTGCAATTTGTTACTTTGCCTGAGAGTTTCATTGACGTAACAGTTAACTCAGTGTTGCGTTCTGCTTCACCTTGAACCTTTGACTGACACTCATGTGGACAAGATTAGCAGAAATGTAAAAATAAAGCTGCATTTAGGCTTTTATTACAGTATGTTTGGAGGAAGACATCTGTTGTTGGCTCATGTGAGAAAAGGGTCCTAAAAGTTTTGATTATGAGTGGATGGAAAAAAAGGTACTTCATATAGCCTCAAGAACATTCAAGCATTTAGTACATCTTAGAACATCATCGACAAGACACATGACACCAAACACCTAGTACAGCAAATAACACTCACTGTCCCCCTACAAATATATTTTCATTAAACCTTACAGCAAAAAAGAGATTTAAGAAATTAAAGCAGTGCAATATGAAATCTACATAAGCATTTTGGAGTCATACTATTAAATGTCGTCTCTGTTTAAATGAAGAAGATGACCGTCTCAGGGTTATGAGTTATGCATTATATGTAATACGTACACAGTAAGTTCAGAGGAAATACAACTTTGGTGTGAATTATTCTTCAGAGAGAGTCAAATCCCTGACAATGTACTCTCAGTTGAAAAAAGTTGGTGCTAAAACAAATAGTGCAAAAATGATGTTTCATTGCATCAAATCCACAGGTGTCATTGTAGGATTCTGAACTCCAAACTTTTTTACTAGCTCTGAACCTTTAAGTGACACTTAAAGAGTCAATCATCCCACCTGTCCAACAGATGACATGTGCCCACATAATGAGAACTTCAGTGCAGGTAATTGTTTATAAAATGTCTATGTGTTGTGTGTGTGCACACTCCAACCACACGTTGTCTTTATTTCAGCTTTTATTCCCAGTAATATACAGTAAACAAATACATCAATATTGACACTTTGCAGTGAAAGTATAGAGTTAACTTTTAAGTAGTTAAAAGGACATTCTGAGAGTGCAAGTGTTAATCAAATGTCATGCTGTTAAGTGTTACAAAGTCTCAAATCTTAACTCCAAAATTCAGTAATAATAACTTAGGGTAACATTGTTGTTTGCTTATTCTTTGATTGAGATTTAGAGCCCACTGAGTAAATTAACATTATGTGTTGATTTTTAGAACCAAATTTCCTTTGTTTGCTGATATGTGATTGTGTTGTTGAGATTTTATTTCACACAGCTTGAGAAACATTTACAGCTTGATTCAACCTGGCTTAAAACATAAACAAATAAGTTGTCCCATAAGTTCTCGAACTCTTTGGTTCTCACAGTGATACTGCAGCAGTTCTATTCCTTTGACTGCAAATACATAATTACATTTATGTATGTATACATACATATATATATATTTCAGATCATGGGTACAAAGAAAGAGAATACAATTCAGAATATTGAGTGCATGTTTTTCTGAAAATCTATGTCTACTCCCCTGGTAATAGACCAGGCAGCTGTTGGTTTGCAGAAACACCTGATGCTCACTGACAGCAGGAGTGACAGAATCATTGTTTACTGATTAGACAGAATTAGCAAAGGAGAATAACACAGAAACAATTGAAGATAATGCAATTTTTTTTACAAACATGTTACCTAAAATGCCTCTAATTCTTAGCATTACATGCTTAACATTTCCCTCAATAACAAAGAAGCTGGCCATCCATTTGTATCAGCTGAATTTAAATAATAATCCTGTCACCACTCCTACCCGACTCTATAAAGTAAAAGTAAAAGTATATAAAGTTTCTTTGTAAAACAACAAATGTGCTGTTTTCTCAATAATAATGGTAGTGGCCTCTACAAAGTCAAAGATAAAAGTTTCATCAAGTCAGTTTCAAGACTATAAAACTTACCTGACTTAAACCTCTTATTTGCTTATAGTCTTGCTTTGTTTCGTAAGTCATATGGACACATTACTATTCATTTCAGTGGGTGCACTTACTGTTTGAAGATGTCTATTTAAACACTTATAGCTGTATCTTTGGTACTGCTGAAATGGTAAAAACCTGTATCATTGAGGAGAAAGTGAAGGGAAATACCCAAAAAGTCACCTGTCTGAGTATTCATATGTCTATCTTTCAACTATCATGTGTTGAAAGGTTTTGTTTTTAAACAAAAAGTCTTTTTTAGTCTTGACTTCTTGATAAATCAAAGGCTTTGATAATGTGACACTTGACACTATCCCTCAAGGTTATTCCCACTTCTTTATATATAAAAACAAGTTGTGAACTGAATGATTCTAAGAAAGGAAAAGAAGAAACTTAAAAGCCAAATCACTGAAATTGATGATGACATGCCCTTTGCAGATCTGCAAGCACTTTCCAAAAGGGGATTTAGCAGAAGAAGCTCAGGTGGTATACAAACAGTCAGGTTAAAAAAAAACAACCTTTTGAAATGTCCAACTGCTCAGACAGTGGGAGGGAAGTTTACACAATTATTGATAAGCAACATCTTTTAATCCACATTAGAGCTAAAAGAACTTTAATGAGTTTTTTAAAGCATGATTTCTTGTTTCCTCTTCAGCCCGTTATTACATTCGTAATTATTGTTAATGCCCCTCTGGGATTTTTGGGGGGCCTTTTTTGAATGTGATTATAAATAAGAAAATACACGCAAAAGCCTTTAAGAAATAAGTAGGCTCGAAAAGCCTCTATTATACATTCAGGTGAATATAAGAGCTCAAGGGCTAAGGGTTTCAAGGCCTCCTGAAATATAAAGTGAAAAGAGTTAAAGGCTTAACCAGAGGCTATCCAAAATTTGTGTGTGGGTTTGAATCTTCACACAAACAAAAATATGAAACCAAACTGTTGAATTTAGAGGACTTTCATTCTATCATTTTGGAATAAGAAATCAAACTTGTCAATATCAGAGCAGTTTGGTGTGTGTAGGATAACAAAGCGTATTTTAAAAGCCAGGATTGCCAAATATAACAATGATACACAAAAAATCCAGCTTATGCAAACAGAGGGCATTATGATCAGGCCAAAACATGGCTCAGAAGCTTCTCAGCAGCTTCTCTCAAATTTTGGGAACCAAGGAAATTTCCCTATCATCAAGAAGTTGTATCATTATTGATGAACTGCTCAGTCAAGAAGCATACTGGATAATTTTGTCTCGTACTTTTTATGGCATGTTCACCTGGTTCGTTGTGTTGTGTACGACCTGTTGAATTTTTAAAAAAAATATCTGTTGTCCCCTTGAGATGTGCTTTCATGAGTCGTGTGAATCAAATGTGCAGTTTTATTCCACCAAGATGTGCTGAGAAAGACACGTCAGAAGCATTTAAGTAGCATCTGTGTTTATGGTGTTTAAGTTAATGTCCCTGAAAAGTTGATAGGATTCAAGGGCTCCCATGATGTAACATATCAAATAAATGCAGGCCATTTTTGACCCTTGTTCACAAACTTAGGGTGGTAATAAGAAAAGAGAGAGTGGCGAGAGGCAGAGTACACCCTGGGCCAGTCACCAGCTGATAACAGGGCCACATAGTGAGACAGACAAATATTCACACTCCAACTCACACCTAAAGGGCAATATGGAGTCACCAATCAACCTAATGAGCATGTTTTTGACATTGAGGAGGAAACCAGAGTGCCTGGAGAGAACCCACACATGCATGGGGATAACTTGCAAACTCTACACAGGAAGGCCCTAACCGGGGATCGAACCAGAAATTTTATTGTTGTGAGGCAAGTGCAGTACCCGCTGTGCCCCCGTGCCACCCTCGAATTGTCAAAGGTTTATAAAAGATAAGTTTTCAATTTAAAAGAGAACCTATCAGAAACATGCTTATTATAAATACATGGACTATAAATTAAAAGTTACTTTAAAATACGAAGATATTGCAATAAAACAACCTCAGCGTGTCATTTTTGACCCACTTTCTGAAGCTATTTTTACAGTGTAAAGCACTTTGAGTTGCTCTTTGTTCAGGAGATGCTCTGTGAATAGACCTTTCCTGCATGTCAGTAGCTCCTGTAATGTTTACACCATTATACAGTGGTGTTTTCTCAAGAGAAATTATTAAAAGAGTAAATTTAATTATACATTTTGCTTCATGCTTCTTCTAAGTTTTGGCTTTTTGAATACACTTAAATTGAGTCTTCAGAAGTCTACACTGGGTTGAAGAGACGAGATTCCTGAAATAAAACTATTGGCAGCGTGTCTCTACTTGCTATTTTAGTAATCTCCATTTTCTTTAGTCCTGACGTGTTGTCCATTTTTATATGTAGCAGAAAACACATGAGTCCAAGATTAAAAAAATGGATTAGGTTTACTTAATAAGTGGATTCTTCAAAAACTCCAAAGCAAATAAAGACTCTGGATGTAATTGTGAGTTATTGTAATAAGCCTCTCAACTTGGGCAACAAATAATTCTCATTCCCTCCAGTGTTATCCAACAGTCGGCGGATTTTCTCCTCCCTATTGTGACTAATCATCAGCATTGACGACGCTCTTCATCAGCCCACCCGTCTGCTCACCCTCGTTGTTGGCACCAACCACTACGATAATGACGGAGGCTAGTCTGCGCCCATGTTTGCCGGCTGACGGCAGCACCCTGCTCCTCTCTGTATGCTCCGGCAAGCACTTCCATTTAGCTCACTTCAGAAGCTCCTGCCTAATTTCTCTTTGGAGACAGAAATCCTTTAAACCCCATTCTATCCTGGGGCAACATATTTACTGAGGGCTGGCTTTCCAATACCTGAGAGAGATTAACACTGCTCCCTGATTTATGAATCCATGCCACCCACCCACAGGCTTGGTCAGGGGCTCTCACCACTCCAGCCTGGTCCTGCCTCTTCACACAATGGGATTTAGGTATCAGAGGAAACATGAAAACACAAACACACGTCTTCATATGCAGCAGGAGTGGGTTTGAGAGGAACAGACCCCTCAAAATTTCTTTGAAATGCACAGTATGTAAATTCTGCCACCAGGGGGCTCTAAATTAAGGCGACAACAGGACGTAAAATGTCTATGTCAAAGTGCAAAAACTACAATTTCCAGAGTGTCTGCTTGAGACTGTCTGCTGGAAAAAAAAATGTTACATGACCATTTACAGGAAAAAAAGTCAATTTTTATATTAAAAGAATGATACATGTTTATGTAAACATATTTACAGCCTGGTTCAACACATGGTTTTGTCCTAAATGCTAAATATGCTGTATTTCTTACATCTATAATATGCATTTTTTTTCCATCGTGCTCTTCTCAACTTTATTACAGATAACTACTTTTTGAAAGTTAGGTACATTACTGGCACGGCTCTTGGGCGGTGTCACTATTGGTCAGGCTTTAAAGTCCCATGTCCTGCAAAATCCAATTTCCTTTGGTTTAAATGTTGTTAGAAGGGGACTTGGAGAGCAGACCATGATACCTTTTAGAAAGCTCTCAGTTCACACAGTTTCTGGCCACTTTAAAGAAAATGCCCATTAAAATGTTCAGTTTTTACTTCCTGGGGTTTATCATGTAATATTTATACAGTCTCCACCTACATGTGTTTTCTGCCACAGGAAGATGCCATGACGGATTTGAAAGTCTGCTCTGCTCCCCCCATCAATCTCCTGTCATCATTTGGGCAGCCAATCAGTGCAGAGCTCATAGCCTCCCTGCTCCCTTAGATTCAGGCTTTTCCAAAGAGGAGGGAAAAGGGGCTGTACCTGATCCTCTACAAAGACCAAATTTTCAGTTTTTTATTCAACTTAATTCAAATCTTTGCTTAATTGACACCCAAGACATGATGCTAACGGTCAAACACACCAGGAAATGGGACCTTTTAGTCATGACTCGTTGTTTATTTGTAGGTTTATCCAATGTGGGATTGTGAGGACATTTGTAGTATGACTCTGTCCTCAGACCGGTTCCCAAAGGTTCAATTATAATCAACAGCTGAAGTCACATGGCTTCATCCAATCATCTTTCTCAGTGGGCAATTAAAACTGTAGGGGTGCAGGGGATGGGGTGCAGCAACATGTTGCAGGGGGTGCTTGGGTGACAAGACTTTCAATTGATGGCAGGGAATACTCATGGTCCTTCACAAGTAAGCAGCAAATGAAAAGGGAATGGGAGAATCAAAAAAGGAAGCCATGTCCTTATATAGCAGTCTTTGACAGAACATCAAACATTTCCAAAGTAACTTTAAACATGTAGTGTGCAGCCATGACAACTCCTCTGTGATGGTTTCTAGAGCAACTCTGAGTATTACATATAAAAATATATATATATAATTATTTCTGGCTCATAATATTCTTGGAAATCTTTCTTACATTGTAAGTATACTGCTAAAAATGCCCATATAACATAG
The DNA here is from genome assembly GCA_037902135.1 of Cetoscarus ocellatus. Classification (NCBI taxonomy): domain Eukaryota; kingdom Metazoa; phylum Chordata; class Actinopteri; order Labriformes; family Labridae; genus Cetoscarus; species Cetoscarus ocellatus. Next base: position 11,190 of record JBAMNC010000381.1, on the reverse strand, counting down.
TCTCAGTTTTTATTTAAACTGGATATTTCAGAGCAAAAAAAATCACAAATTGTTCCTTTAAGAACGGAAAGAACTGGCAAAGAATAACAGCAGATGCCTTTTTCGGCTTTTAGCAAAAAATACTGACTCCAAACTGACTCAAAGATAAAATATCTCCCCGGGACAGAATAAACCTTGACAACTTGGGCTTCAAGAGACTCCATGTCGATTTTTTCCCCTTTGATAAACAGTCAAAGGATATGCAAACAGGTACCCAAGGTCTATCGCTGCAGCATGAAGCTGCAGTCAAAAGATCTGTGACATCCATCTACCTCTTTGGCATCCAACCATCTCACTGGCATCACTAGCTGTCTGTGACTGAGGTGGTCGGACGGCTGCCAGACTGAGTGACAGCCTGGTATTTGTTTATCCTGAATAGTCAATTGCCGGGCATCTGTACTACAGAAACAACAAAGCTGCTGGCACAGAGTTCAGGGTTTCTCCGCACCAGTCTCTTACTCTTATTTAGTGGAGAAAATGCTCTCAAACTGTGCTAATTTTCTGCAGCGAAGTGTCTATAAATGGCATCATGTAAAGCATTTTGTGTGCATAAATATCCAAGGATAAAATTAGACAGCTATAGTGCTGGCAATATCTTTGCAACATGTGTTTTATAGTAGCAATCAAAGCTTAAGCATGATAGCCTGAGGACAGAGAGGCATGATCATGAGTGGAGGCTTTCAGCAGCAGCACGTCCTGCAGATCAGTTCTGAACACATGGTACCAGGTTCTTTTTTGGTTGCTTTTTCTCACCATTTTAGAATTTTATGGTGGTGGATACTACACACGCTGGTTGTAAAATTGTGTGGTTATTTAAGATGAAGCATGGATAGAAAGTACGTCCATTGTAATTGCAACTTTACATGTTGCATTACAATGGAAGGTTCTACTGTCTTTATTTTGTGTTTCATCCACATTATTCTGCAACTGGCTCCTTGCAGTGTTAGATTTTTTCCAAGTAGCTTAAGATATACAATTTGCAGTGTTAATTCACCACAGTCAGAATCACTGATGATAGAACTAAATAGGGATGCCCAATATTATCAGTATGATATCTGTATCAGCAGATATTGGCCTAAAAAATTAAATATTGGGATTGGTCAAAATTGTAATTTTTGACAATATTTACAACCAATATATTGACCATACATTGGCAGTAAAATTGGCAAATATACATGTACCATGATGATTCACCTTATTATCACTACATAGGTGCATTTAAGAATCAAGAGTAAAAAGTTGTTTTTCTTGTTTTACATCGGTTACTTACAAATAGACTGTCACCTTGATTACAATGAGTCAGTTTTCATAAATTAAAAAAAATAGTTTTTTTTTACTGTTTCTAGACAAGTTGAAGATCAAAAGTTGTTAATTTATTTTTCTATAGAGTTAATCAACTCACTGTTATGTGGATGTCAGAGGAAGAAAGAATATGTTTAGTATTCCTCATGTGTGGAGGTTTAATCGCCAGCAAATGCAACAGGCAGTAGATAGTCCTATCTTATATCTGCTCCATGACATATATGAGCTTTGAACTTGTCCCAATTTGCTGAAGGCATCAAGATAGGAACCCTTAACTGCGTGACACGTGGCTCATCATGGCCACAACCTCCCATCATGATTACTGCCACTTGCTCTTGGCTGTAGCACTAACATGCTTTCCTCTCCCCCTGAAGCTCATCCTCAGTGCTGCAGTCTGCCTTCTGGACGACCGGAGCTACAAGTGTCCAAAGTGCCTACATTCAACAACTGGTCACATAATGTATTAAATCTTGTGCTGAATACCAAATTTGAGTAACTGTGCCCGAGAGTGAATGTAAGCACTCTCAGCTCATAATTTATGCCAGCCCACCAGCCTGTGCTCTCTTCTCTGTGGCTCTACTCCCTTGCTCTTAGAGCTGTTGTAACCTTTAATATTTTCAGCATCCTGTCCGTGTTGACCAAGACTGGGCTATTTGTTTGTGTATGAAAGAATCTAAGACATCCTCTTTCCAAATATTCTGTCATATTTGCCTGTTTTTTTTTTTTTAAAGCAAATGGGCCATAAATTCTAAATACACCATTGCAGCTGACTGTGAAAATTACCGGTAGTGGGTTTTCAGCCATATTTTGGCAAGAGCGTAACTGGAACATACTGAGCAGATGGACAGACAGCAGAGAGGTGGTTTGAGAAGTTTCTATGGGCTTCTGCATGTTGTTTTTCTTCCCACAAGGAAAGCTTGTTATCACTGAAGTCAATGTTTTGTATCCACAGTTTGATGAATACAGTATTTTGTATGAAAGAAAAATTTGAACACTTTAAAAGAAGAGTTATCTTCTAGAAATATGCAAGTTAACTTTTCATTCAGTGTTTATCACCAAAATAATTCAATCCTTGAGGCTGTTGACTGCATTTCAGAATACATAGGAAAATCTGCGTGTTTGGTTTTTGGTAATTGAAATAAAAAGTGTATTTCATCAAGTAAATCCCTTTGCAGTGTTGAAAATCTGGCTTTCAGACATTGAAGCACGTTTGGGAACAACATCAGGAACTGAACTGATTTGCATACAGTGGCACTTGTATACGTACCATATATATTTGCATCAGATAAACAATTCAAAGATACTGTAGAGCTCAACAAAAGGTCAAATAAACCCTGAAGGAAACCAGCAAGTAAACAATAAACTTACTACACCAGATGAGATTACCCCAAATTGGATAAAAAGAAACTAACACAGAGATGGTCTGTATGGTAATAACAAGTTTGAAGTCAGATAATAAAGGATAAAGTCATTTCAACTGAGTCGTCAAGTTGATGTGAAGCCCGGCAGCTGCAGAACTCCCCTATAGGTGGGTGGGTGCAGGTCATATTGTGTCATACTGTGGGCATTATGCATGTTTGACGCTGAATGCTGAATATAAATAAATATTACAGCCTCCAAACAGAGCCTGATGAAGACATAGGAAGTACGATTTGAGTTAAAATGTTCTGTGGCTTCTCCATGTTAGTGAGATGACACGGTGTATCTTTGTATCCAGGCCGTGCCAGTGAAAGGTAGTTGGAGAAAAGTTGGGTAAAAAGTTTCTCTGTGTTGCAGCTGGATTGTTTTGTCTTTTTGCTTATGCATATGGCGTGAGAATATTGTTATTGACAGAAGTTGCCTCAAGGATTTTTGTTTTTGTGTTGTGGTTTTAAGGGGGAGTTGAGGAAGAATGACAAAGTGAAAAATCTTGTGCCTCTGTTTCCAACAGTATGTGCTTTTGTGTTTGGGAAGATGTCTTAAACTGGCATGATAATGAATGCAGGTTTTGTGGCATTCTATTGTAGGAAAGTTAAAATACAGTGCCATAGAGGTGTCTCAATAGCAGAATTTTGATATGATCCTAGTTAAATTTGATGCCAAAATTGAAGATGCCAAACAAATTAAAATAAAAAGACATTAATTGTTTTGCGGATGGGTAAATAAAGAAGCTAGAAGCAAACAGCATGCAGGCTTTAGCTGTAGTCAAATAGTCATGCACCTTCCTGAATATTTTTGCAGAGGTGTTTCCAAGTTCGTTTGATTTTTTTAGTGTTATTACATTGAAAGTGTCAAAAATAGTGTCTTATTTCTTTGTAACATAACTTTGATTTATTTTTATTCAACCCTTATTTAACCAGGCTAGTCCCATTGAGATCAGCAGATCTCTTTTCCAAGGGAGACCTGACCAAGAATGGCAGCAAAACACAGTTTCAATTAACAGTCACGCAAACATTTTGATTGAAAAGCGAAGTCAGTTCCTGCATCCTCAGTGCAGGAACACACAAGCTTTGGGCTTGACCACTCCTCATTTTCAGACCAACACACCTCTGAGTGGAAACGGGAGCACATGATCATCTGTGTTTTGACAGCTTGAGTGCGTGGCATATAAATGACACCTGCGTCAAGGTGGAAATTTGGGAAGACATCTGCTTCACTCGGTGAAGACGGAGTATAAAACATTTTGATAATTTTTCTTTGTGGCCAGCATGAAAGTATATTGCTGGGTTCATTTAGATTTTTAAAAATCAAAGGCAATCAACAACAATCAACACAGGTTTGGTATATTGATATTTTTAGTTGTGTTTTTGCACAGTGCATGTATGTTTTCTGCTCATCACAGGCAGATGCCAGGTAACTCCTGTAAAACCACTCACAGCAATCACCACCACAATCACCGCAGAGCTCAAAATCATAGCCTCCCCGCCCCTAAGTTTCAAGTGTTTCCAAAGGGGAGGAGAAAAGAGCTGCATCTGATCCTCTACAGTGACAGCCTTTTTCATTTTTATATTCAACACACTGTAAATGAAATCCTTTCTTAATAGACACCCAAGACATGATGTAAAGTTTAAAAACCCTGCGTTGGAAAAATCATCCATAACCTACTGAGTGCAAACAAATGCAATGTGATGGTCAAGACAGCCTGAATGTACTAGCAAATTTGGAACTGATATACGCTTGCAGAAGTTCTAAGTAAGTATACAGATTTTCATCACTAAGGACTGCAGAGTAATGTTGTATAGTAAATTAGTTTCTGTTTGTGTAGCACAGTATTCAAGCATTTCCCCTGATGACAAGACTGGTGGCCCAAAGGTAAACACAGAGAAGAGGCTGCCAATCTTCTCTGCCATGGAGAGGCAATTGGGGCGCCAGGGAAATCTAACAGCCCAAATTTGGCATTAGCAGTTATAAAAACATGGCACTGTGACCACCATGCTTGCCTAAAGCATATTTTTGAAATATTGTGATGAAATAAATAGCCAACATGCCATTAGAAATATGGAAAAAAAACATCATGAGAGGGGTTTATTACCTAGTCCAAATGGCTAGACATGTTAGTTTTTAACACCAATGAATTTGTAATATTTCACAGCATTTCAACATTTGGTTAAATATTTTGAGCCTGATAAAGAGATAGTTTAGATGTTATTTAGTTTTTGATGTGTATACTTGGCCAAGTTGAGACTTGAGGACATACTTTGATGCTTGAGACAAAGCAGAAAGGGTTAGAGCAGAATACCACAGCAAGAGAGTTATCCATCATCTCCTGTCCATCAATGATTAATGGCTAAAGTGGTTCCATTTTCATGCTAGAGAACATAACAATCTTGCATTTGAGCATTTTGTCCCTCTCCACTAAGCCCCTTAACAGCTACCCACTCCCTCCCAGTCACATTGTGCTATTTCAACAAGCACCTTGTCCACTCTACCACTTCTCACTCCATGCTTCCTGTCCTGTTCCTGTCAGCTGGGTGTGTACTTGTGCATAAATAGTGCAAACAACCCTTTTGGTGAACCTTGTTGCTGTTAACATTAGTCATCTTCAAACATCTTCTGCAGTTTAACCATTGCCTAATCTACTTCAGCAGAGAAATATGTGTTGCGTACTCAAAGAGCCTTGATATAGCTAGAAAATAATCACTTTGTTGATGTTCATTTTAGTGTGCAATAAATTTGTTGTCCAGAGGGGATACTGAAAATGTTTACATTATCACATTAATCCCATACTGGGAATAATTAGGCAATGGTTGTAATCTTGATTGTTGTAATTACATGCACTTTAGTTACATTATATTTGCAAGAAAAACAAATAAAAATGGTATAATGGTTAGTCTGTTAGTTTGTTAGTCTGTCAATAGTTGTGTTTCTTTTCATAAGGACATGACGATAAATCTAAAATTACTTTAGTTTTCAAAAGCATCCAAATATGGGCATGTCCCTCAATCAACTCTCTTGTGCTGTGTTGACTCTAAGCTTTGACACTTTAAGCGAACCCCATATCAGACATTTTTCTCTCCACTTTCTGAAGTATTTTGCCATTTCTATAATCCCTCTTATCCTGGAGAATAAGTATTTCATTCTTTTCCTCAACTGTCCTGCTCTCAATGCTTGTTCTTACCTTTGATTCTTCTGTTTAAGCACAGATGAAAAAAAAAAAAAAAAAAAAAAAGAGAGAGAGAGAACAGAGCAAATGGTTTACATGCACTACATTTTCAGGCAAGCACAAGGTGTGTTAATCCAATATTCTTTCAACCTTCAATGGCCTTTATCAAATAAAGTATCTTGTGTTTTGTTATTGACATGACTTATTAAAAAACCAGGGGACTTATGATCAGTTTGTCAGTGTACATGTAAAAACGCGTTACAGTTTTATTCAGCAGATGTTATTGTCTAAAGTGATGTACATCTGGGAGTAAGTACAACACAAGAAGGAATCTAGACCAGAACAACATTAGTAAGTGCAAAAATTGCTTTAAGTCCAATTGGACACAGGTGATGCCATGTAGAGCCAAAGGCCAGCCTATTGTTTTCTCACCAAGCAATTGACAGAAACCTTGTCAAGTCAACTCAATGTCATCATCATCATCATTATCATCATTATCATCATCGTCAGCAGCAGCAGTATCTCCTGATGTCACTGACATAGACATCATATACTCAGTGCTAAGTTGTTCACAAAGAACTGGTTCTGAACCGTCTAACTCATTCTACCACTGAGAACTACCTGTGATCAGAAGTACATTATCATGATTATTTTTATTATTTTTTACATTTTATTTCAATCATATCAAATGAAATGTTATTACACACTGTTTTTAGCATTTATAACATAATAATAACAAATACTTGTCAGATTTTGTTTGTTTTTTATTTTTCTAAAAAAAGCAGAATAATTACTCAAAGGACATTTTCTGACACATTAATTGAAAAAAAAAAAAAAAAGAGACAAGGACCAGGCAACATGTTATGAAAATCACATTTACATGACTGAACAACTCAACAGGGGTTGGCAGATGAGAGCTTGATTACACCTTTCCTCAGGTTGGTGTGAGCGTGAAAATGTGTTTTTGACTGACAGCTCCTCAGCCCTGCTGTTGATATCACTGGTTCCTTGAATCGATTAGATCATGAATACGCACCATAGCGCCACCCATTTTTAACCTCTCCTGGTCTAATCAACCGCACTGATTCTAAAGACCTGTGAGGGTGTGCAGGGCTGTTAACAACAACAACAACAATAGGTATCTGGATACAAAATCATTATTTTCATCCTGGTTTACAGATTGTTTGACATGCTATAGCTCAGACTGTATACAGTGGATGTTTTCATCTGGACTGATATGATAGTGTAGTGCTTTATGGACCATCCTCTCAACTGATATCATGTGAGGTAGTCTGGCAGTTTGCATGAAGCGTGGCTCATTCATATCAGCCGAGCCTGACTTGAGGCTTTGGCTCTGGCTTTTATCAGAAATATGAATCATTTGGCTGAGCTAAGTTATAAGTGTGGGTCTTTTGTCTACCAAGCGGCTCTTCATTTGGCTGTCTTTCTAATGTCTAACAAACAACAACACAAACTTAACAAAAGAAACTGGCTTTTATTGTTCCAACAAAAGAGCCAAGTTTTCAAGCAGTTAATCAACAACACATCCCTACTTATTTGTAACTTTTCATCTGAAATTGAGCTCTCTTTTCAGTCAAGATTGATTAGCTAAACACCATATCTGTTCCAGGGTAAACTGGCTACACAGTTGGTCTGTTTCCTTTATAGCATGTTTGTTTTCATAAGAGAGGGTAGTGTCCAAGCTTAGGGCTAATTCAGCCCCATTTATTTTTATTCAGTACACATGGAATGCATGATCCCACCATTCAAGACAGCAAGAAGCAAGTGAGGCTAAACAGATGTATGTGAACCACAGTAACCCTGAGATCATGTTTGGGCTGTTATTTGCTTAAGAGGCAGGCAAGTCACTTCAACTGCAGGTTGCTACCAAATATGCACTGTAGTGCAATGTGTGGACACACTTAAGTGCAGTCAACTTTATATCCAAATGCCCAAAACAAATGATATTGCCAGTCAAGAATGAGCCAATGTTAATGTCTTGAAATATATTGTTGCTATCATGGGCCTCGTCTTGCATATCTCATCATATTTAGAGTTTTCCTGCGCTTTCCATTCCCAAATGATCAATATATTAAAGATGGTCAGTTCCTATTTAAAGTGTTTTTTTTTTTTTTTTTAATATAATTACTTTGCTTGGATACGTACATGTATAATCTGTTCCTGGGCCTATAACTAAGATAGACTGTATGTGCATCTATAGTGCACAATTCCCTCCAAGTAACATAAAAACACATAAACAGCACAACAGCAACAATGTCCCTGTTGTTATACTGAACAAAAGAAGGTGTGCTGGTGCAGTGCTCTGACTCACCTCCGATTCACCTTAACTGTGATTTAATTATGAATGAGTGGGAGAATTATTTCCCCCTCTAGATTAAACACCTTACATTATTTGCCTACTGCAAGCCCCAGCGTGGTAAAATATACAATAACTGCTGACATCTGTTTCACAGCTTTCAACAGATTATTACACATTTCTGTACGTGCTGTGCTTTGTTAAAGTGTAAGTTAACCTATACAGTTCTCATTCCAAGCATTATAGCTGGTAGATCATCAAACTTATTTCAACATGTGCTCTTCTCAACAGAAATATCTGAGGTCTCAAAAGATTTGGAAAACAATGCAATATCAATAATATATTTTTTAATATATTTTAATAAAAATAACAGTGTATTTTACAGAATCAGTATTTTGATTCTTTCTCCTACACCTCAGTGGCAGTGAAAACCATTTTTTAAAATCCTAAACCTAAAAATCAGGATCATGAAAAAAAGGGCAATGGTACATGAACTTGAACTTGAAGTGATGGGTTACTTTTGATACAAAGTACAATAAAAATACACTTTATTACTTCCTAAAGGTCTTTGCACACCAGACATGATTGTTTTCTTTTTTTTTTCTTTCTTTTTTTAACCCACTGACTGACGGTGTAAGCTTACACACCAGTGATGTAACGTTGCAGAGAGAAATATTTTTTTTGATTAAAAAATAAAGGTAATTTTTAATCATTTTCAGAATCAGATGTACCCACTTAGTTTTTGTTTTATTAAAATGTGCCCCGGATTGTAGCCTCTTGACGTCAAGTCTGTTTTGACTTAAATGGCATGATTTTGCAATCTATATGCAAATTGATGTTGCGTTAAATGTGATTAGAAAGGTGCATCAAAAATTGCCTCAGAAATGTTTGCAATTTTGTGCCATAAATTTGTGCTGTCCTAAGTGTGTAAAGGTCTTCAGGAGTAATAAGTTAAGGTGATTTATTCCATGGCTTCCCCAACAACAATTTCACAGAATAAGAATTTCAGAGCTGTATCTTGACTCTCAGTGATAGAGACCACACAGATAAAACAGGTCAACACGGTTGTATTTTTTGATCTTTACTGAATTAAATTATACTTTTTTAAAAGTAATATTAATCTCAAAAATACAGACACTGGAAAGAATTACTTTATGTTGGCTATCTTTACATAAATTGTCTAACATATATATATTTAGTTATTCATTTTATTATGTCATGTTTATGTTTGTATTTCTACATCACATTTGCACATGCAAATCTAAAATAACTGTCTACAACTGCATGCAAAGGTAGACAGTTGAATATCTTCCATAATTTGAGATAATACAATTGTAATAAAAGCTATACTAGTTATTAAAAGTATTAAAACATATCACTCTGAGTGATGTGTTTGTTATGAATACCAATGATGTTTTTTTTGTTTAATATTTGTCAAAAATGAACAACAAAAAAAAAACAATAAAACAAATATGACTCAAATAAACCTCATAACCTCCTCAGTTAAGAAAGTTCATTTACAATTTTTCAAGGATTGTGAGTATCAGGAAGTTCACATGCATGTTCCTTGTTTCCTGAAGCTTTGCAGGGTGTGATCTGGTTGGTTGGTTTTATAGCTTGAGGTAATTCTTCAAAAGGAGCACCAAATGCCTTTTCTCTGTCACACATTGGAAAAGGAATTAACTCAGCTAATTGTTAACACTAAAAAAGCAGCCTGACTAACTTAAATGGAAAAAGCTCATATATTAAGCTTGTAAAATGCGTTGTAAACTGTGCTGTGGATCAATGTGATAGGGAGGAGGTCCACTCACCACCACGATGAATCCATATATTGATGACGTTTAAAAAAAGTCATGTCCTGTGGCAGTGAGCATATAGTGCTGATTGGAAGATTAGCTCATCTTTTATCAGATGGAAACATGTCTGAATGGGATATTATTGCACATTATTTTGTGAATATACATTTTATATTAAAGACAAAAATTGACCAAGCCATTTACTTGTTTACCATGTCATCACTTTTTATATTAGCATCAATGCCCAAAAACACAATGGGTCAGAAAATAACAACAAAAACAAACCCAGTATGATTTGAAAACTGTCCAAAATGGGAGATCTCCTCCCCTCCATTTATGGTCAGTGAGGGGATAATTGTCCCATCACAGGCATGATGTGAAGCAAAACTGGCTTTATTGATGTTAGATTTCAGACATGCTTGACATTTCCTAATAACAAAAGACACACTCTTTATCAAGTCCATCACTCTGTCCTAAAAACATTTTAATTATGGTACATTAGTCAAACTCTCAGTGTCAGCGAAGGGAGATTAAAAGGCAAGGTCATGTATTTACAGAAACAAAGCTAAAGAGTAAACAGCCATCTAAAAACACAAGACAAGGTGAAGTTTGATGGTCAAAAAACACACCACTGACATATGCAGAGGTCTATGTCAGTTATGATAGTCAACATGTGAGTAGACGGCCAAAGAGCAATAAGATAAAGCTGTGATTTGTCTGCCAAGCATGACATACTACACAACTGAAACTCGCTGCATTCAACAACCAACATGATGACGGTAGAAGGAGGAGGACTGACACTGACACTTTGTTTGTCTTTAAAATGTTATGATCAGTGATATGTTACCCTGATGATAAATGCAAGTAGTCATTCACCAAGGCTCAGATGTTCCTCTGCTTTTTCTTTCCAACATTTCTTTTTTGACAGTCTGATGGTAGCTTCTCTACAGCATATCATAAAGGCCAAGATGTTGTTTTCAGAGCTGAACAAATGGTCCCATGGCTCTCAAAGCGACAACTTCAGTCTTTTTACATCCGTGTATGTTGCACATGCCGAGTACCCTGTGCTCTCATTGGTCAATGTCTCTGACGTGAGGAAAGAATCGTGGAGGCAGCACAAAAATCAAACAGGGTAGACTTTATGTTGTAGAGGT